>OZ010739.1:35336854-35641854 GCA_963932295.1 Tipula lateralis | reverse complement strand
AACACAAAAGGACGACAAAGACTAAAGGTCGAGATAGATTTGAAACCATATAGGCGTTAATTTGATTCAACTGCGTTGTTGATATTTGAACAAGCAATTATATGTGACTACATGATATATATCTACAGTATACAAAACAACATTATCCTTTATTTTTGGTTATCTATATGGAAGGGACATCAAAACTTGAACGACCATGTAATTAGTTAAATCTGGTATGTATGTTCGAAAACCATTTCACAAGAACTGCAGTCGTAAATACACTTTATGTGTTTGTCTTCGTTATATATTCGCCAATTTAATGACCCATACCTCGAAAATTGACTAAATCCGATCGGAATAGTATCGAGCAATCGGTTCGAAGTTATATCGGGGGATAATCAAGGAGTGATTCGTTCTTATATTGTAAGTCTAAGCCTTGATGAGTTGATGTAGGCTAGTTAAATGGATTACCACTGGTGGGGTCAACTTGACCACACGGTTAAAAATATCAGTATAAAATTAATCTATTCATATAGATCCATAAATAAAAAGAATAAATATAATACGAATATTTCTTATGAGAGATAATTTTTTTTGCGGTTTTTACAGGCCAATATTGGCCCGTACCGTGTCATCAATCTGACTCCAATGGTTTCAATCACGAGCCAGCTCTTCACACCGTTGTAGACAGTTTGAAGATGCCAGATCGCTCTCTACGCCGTGGAGCCATCGTCGCCGACAGCGACGTCTTCGCCTACCGAAAGGCGGTTCTCCCTTAAAGGTTCGCTATATCATTCGGTTCGGATCAGCACGCAGAACATGTCTGAGCCAGCGTACTCGTTGTTCTTTGATTTCATGCACGATGATATCAGGAATTTGCATTAAATTCCTGATCTCGTGATTGAAAAGAACTCGGTAAGTGCCATCAACGTCGCGTTTCGGGCCATATATCACACGCAAGATTCTTCTCTCGAATTTTAGAAGCCATCTTTCGTACTCATCCGTCAAGGTCCAACTCTCACATCCATACATGACAACGGGTCTGATCAACACTCTGTACTGTACAGTTGTACAGTTTCAGCTTAACTGCATTTGCAAGATATTTTGATTTCAGCAGTGGAGGTAGAGGATACAAAGCCCGATATTATCGTGAGTGATGAGAGATCCAAGATACTTGAATCTCATCACTCCTTCAAACGTGTGGTTACCACTACTGAAATCAATTGCTTCTTGGTCTCTAAAACCACAAACTAGATATTTGGTTTTGGACTCGTTGATTTTGAGACCAACGGAAGCTGAACACTGTTCCAGTGGATCAAGTATCTCTTTCACTCCGTTGCCATTTAATCCAATCACATAGATATCATCTGCTTAAGCAAGAAGTTGATTGGATTGTTGGAATAAGATATTGTCCTGAGGTGGTTCACTTTTACGAAGGATGTATTCCAACATGAGATTAAAAAGTATCGGGGACATCACATCTCCTTAGCGAAAAACTTGATCAGTGACTGACCGATTTGGACGAAATCCTCCTTGGTAGTCACCGACAATTTCCTCCGCCAGAGGTGTAATTCTTCCCAAGATAATATATGATAGTAACTTATATGCTGTGCAAAGGAGAGCTATACCGCGATAATTCTCGCACTTTAGGCGATCAACCTTCTTGAAAATTGGGCATAACGCGGCCACTTTCCATTCTTCGGGCATAATTTCATTTTGCCATACCATTCGAATAAGGTCGAAAAGACAGTTTTACAAAGTTTGCCCTCCGAATATCAAGAGCTCTGAATTAATGCAATCAATCCCTGGTGAACAATTTTTCTTTTTTTTCTGCATGGCCATTGTGAATTCCTCATAGGATGGATCCTATTCCTTTAAAGAAACCACGCGAATTGTGCTCATTGCTGAGTTGTTGTACTCTTAAGCCCTTAGCCTTCCACCATTCTCGCTTGTTCTGTCTACAAATGCGTTTAGCTGTCCTCCTAGCAAGAACTGCTTTATTTTTCCTTGCGATTGTAAACCGAGTCTGCTCTTCATTATAGGCTATATTTCGTTGCGCAACAGCAAGACGACACTCCTCATCAAACCAATCATTTTTGGGCTTAGTTTTCACTATACCGAGAGTGTGCTGGCCAGTATCATAAATTGGTTCTTCTTTTATATAGTTTGAAGAATAGCGTTAAATTTGTGAATAAATTCGCTATTTGGTTTGGTATATTTTCCAGATTTTAGTTCATGTTCAATTCCAGCTGAACTCCAAAAGTTCGAAAATCTTTGTTGATGTCGAACTACTAACGTTTTTGGAAGATTTTTAAAATTGTTTAGTTTAGTTGATATATTTTTAAAATACTGATGTTTTGATTCGTATCTCATAGTTGAATATTGACTATGTGGGCCCATCTTAGACATAACACTTGGATAATGAGTTAATATGTGATGTTTTGGTATGAGGCGAAGATTCTGGAGTAGTCGTTTTTGCAAAGCATATTTTAAGAATACCTAATAGGGACGTTATAACTTCCCACTTTGATAATTGTTCGTCATTTATAAGATCTCCAAAAATAAATGGCAAATGTAAAATAAGACACCAACATTGAGATGCTGAATTTTATTTGTTCCCACAAATAAAAAGAAAATACTTCACTACTAAGCTTATTTCTGATCTTCGTTTTCACATCTGCGACTATTGAAAATATCCGCTTCGCATCGGCATTAGCATGTGGAAGCGATAAAATATATGAAACAAGTTTTGATAGCAGTGGAAAAATAGGTTTGGCAACGAAATTTTTCAACTTTGAGACTCCACCAAAATTGCTCAACTGAATCTTGCGAATAGGTGGATTTTTCGTATTTCATTAAAGTGATTTGGAAGACTCCTCCATTTCAAATTCAATAGATTCTGATCTATTCTTTGTTTTTCGCAAATATTTTTAAAATCAAGCGCTTTAATTTGGATTCTGGCACCATTTAGATCCAACGCAATTTCTCGATTTAGAAATGCCATTTCTCTAAAAATAGATATATTAATAGGATGTCGTTTTTGAATTTCTTCCAGTGCAACAATGTAAAATTCCAGACAATCAAGCTTAATTCGTTCTGATTCAGCTTTTGGAATTTCTTTTAATAAATCCATACAATCCGGGCCTAAATAAATTAAGTCGATCGAAAGATAAATATGTGGTGATCTTATATTGGCTGTTGGTTTAAGTTCGTTCGATTTATAAAGTTCTGTCCAATATTCTTAAATATTAAAGTACATTCAGATTGGAGCTGACCAATCAAAGGTTTCTTTGATTGAAACAATGCATTAAGCACATTAAAAAACTCTAGACAGAAATATAAATATGCTTTGGTACACATAATTATGCTTTGGTACACATATTGTGTAACTCTTGCAAAATTACTTCTGTCGATTTAAGCTTGTCCGTTTTGATAGCTTCTTGGAAAAACTGTTGTAATACACTCCAATTGACAGCCAACGTGTAGCAGATGATTTTAAAATTTTTTTATTTTGAATGCCGAGGATGGTTTGGATTTCATTGTGTTGTGAACCCAAGGCATGCCTTGCTCGCGATTAAAGCTGCGCTGTGACATATACATTTGATTATAATAGCATATGGATTGTCTACAAGCAGTCGTGACACAAAAGAATTTTTATCGCCTACCATCATATTAGCCCCGTCACTACAGAATCCAATGATATTTTTAAAAGGAATACCTGCATAGTTATATATTTAACCACATTAATTCTTATAAAATTACAAAACGTAATCTAGAAATATTAATACGTACCAAAACTGTTAATTTGCATATAATTCAGCGGCAGTACCATCAGAACCTACAGGGAGTAAATCCAATAGCTGCACATTTATTTGGCCATTTTCGGGACTGACATATCGAACCAAAATACACAATGACTTTGTGGTAGCAATGTCGGTACTTTCATCTATCATTATTGAAAATTTATTTTCTTTTAAAGTTTCAACTAAACTATTGGTTTCCTCTGCAGCCAGAACATTTTTGATTACAGTAACACATTTGGATCGCCCCAACTTCGCTTCTTTAACTATTTCAGAATCAGGCACTATTTCTTTTAATAAAGGTAACAAATGCTCAACAATTTGAATGGCTATGTTATGTTCTGCAAAGAACAGACTGAGACGAATTTCAAAGTTACTTACTGCGATATCATTCGCTGTGTTTCTCGAGCTATGATTTCCCGCAGTTCAAATCTTTATTGCACGCTGTGCACCTGCAGCGATACTCATTATCTGGGATATTTGCTAACCAATCTTTAAAACTTTCAACATTAAGCCAACCGTTTTTAAATTTTTGTTTCCGCCATTTCCTTTTCGAAGAGTTACCAATTTTTCTTATATTCTCCTCCTGAGAATCGTTCGATGATGGAGATGAATCCATGTTAAAACGCGTATTTTTTTGTTTTTATTTTAATATTTTGTTTTGATTTGACCGTTTTGGATTGTACATGAACACACACACACACACTAATAATGACTAAAATAAACTGACGAATACGATCAAAGCCGAAAAGTACGTGTGTTCACACAAGCCTGCTTCTTTTTTACACGAGCATAATTAAACGAAAATATCAACCTTTGAGTGTGTTGGTAAACGAAAAAGTCCATATAAAAAAATTCAAAATTTGACGTTTCACGTTTGAAGAGAGTACTTTTACTCTCTTTTAAATCTCTATTAAACTGAAAAACGATTGTCAAATGATAATGGTAATTATGATAAACAATGAAAGAAAATGACATCTATGCAATAATAACTTCATATTTGATGCAGAAAAATTTTATTTTATTTTATAATAAATAAAGAATAATTGTTGTATAAATAAATAGTATAATATTATGAATAATACAAAATAGTATAATATTGTGGATAACATCGAGTGAATGTTAGTTTTGTGTAAATGCGAGTAGGTTAGGTTATTCAAACCAAAATAAAATATATATGAATTGTATAAGGATGAGTTTATTTTGATTCGAAATTAATAAATTTTTTAATAAAACTATCTATTTACATTAGATTTTATAAAAATATTTTGATCGAATTAAAATTTTGATGTCTTTAGGTGAAAAAATTTGTGTAGATTTTTCATGTACATGGTATGAATGTTCAATTCTGATAAAAGATACATGTGCTGTTAAAAGTTTGAATGTTTTAATTTTTCATGTGCAAGTAAAAACTGGAAATAAATTTTGCAATAAAATCATACTTTCCGCAATAAATATAATGTAACTGTAGTTTTGACGTCAATATAGTTTTTTAAATGATCGTTTGACACAGAGAGAAAGATACGATCATTTTTTTATTTTACTTTTTTTGTACATTTTTACTCAATAATACTTAGGCGTACGTTTGTTTATATTTTCTATACTGTATTCGCAATCGTGTACGAATAGAAGAATATTCGGGGACCCGAATTAAAAAAGGCTGACTTAAAAAAAGTGTTTTTTTGGACTTAAAATGAGTGTTTTTATTTCATTTTAAAAATGACAAAATCTGTATGAAAATGAAATAAAAAAAGCTGACTTTATAAATGCATATCATAAGTCATTTTGAAATTGAATTAAGAATTGTGTTTAAAACTGTCATAAAATGTGCATTTCTTAATTCATATCGAATATGAATTAAGATATGTATTTATAACCGAACCAAAATATTCCTTTTTCATATTGAAAATGAATTAAAATTCATTAATGAAAGCATTACTTGAAAATTTCGAATGGCTTTAATTTTCTAAAAATTTGCAATTGTCTTTTGCAAATTTTCATTAATGAAAACACATGTATTTATTTTCAACCTCTTATAATTTAAGAGAAACAAAAAATTTAAAAATAAGATTAAAATATGCATTTTTTAATTCATTTTGGAAATGATTTAAAATATCTATTTATAAAATGACAAAAAAAAATGCGTTTTTTATGTCATTTTGAAAATGAATTAAGATTAGTGTTTCTAAAATGACATAAAATATGCCCTTCTTGTCATTTTTAAATTAAATTTGTTTTTGTAAAATACCTTTTTTAATTCACAAAATTTACTAAAAAAATGAATTAAACAAAGTCCCAATTTTCCATATAAAAACACTTTTTTTAAGTCAGCCTTTTTAAATTCAGCCTTTTTTAATTCAACGAGTCGAATATTCACTAATACCGCTAAAGGTTGATATACTTCTACAGCATATGTATGCATAAAGTTTGGGTTGTGTGAACACACACACACACTACAGTCGGCTTTGAATACGATACGTCGCGCGGTTGTTTGATCGAATTCATTATTTTCATATAAGTAATTTAGTTTTTATTTTTTTACTAGTCTTATAAAAAAACTTAATTTAATTTTATTTTAAATATCAATAAAATATATTAGAAATGGATTAAGAATTTTTATCAACAATTTAAGTAGACAAAATTTTATTTTTGTTCCTCGGAGTCGGACTCAATTATATATACTCGATAAAAAGGGAATGAACTAAATAACTGTACGCAACTTTCAATTTTATAACATTTTGTTGATACCAAAATTTATCCACCACCAAAACCAATCAACCAAATATGTTCAGTATTTTGACAGGATGTACCCTCGAGACACATACATGGAATAATTATTCAAAGAACCCATTAACACATCGAACAGATTAAAAAAAAAAAACTGAAAAATTTAACAACAAAAACAATTTTGATAAATAATGCGAAATTTGATATGATAATCATTTAGATAAAAATTCTCTACTTCTTAAATATTTTTTAAAATCAGTCCTTTTTTCCCTACACTCATTTTTTTCGGTTAAAGAATTTTCCCTACATCTGGCATCACTGCCGGCTGGTCATGACGGTAATAAACGTAACAAGTTCAAAATTGATAAAGTACAGTTAGGTAATATAATAAAAATAAGTTGATATACCATGATCGATTTACCTGAGTTTTTAATGATTGTAAAAATATGATTTTGATATATTGACCATTCAGTTGTAATTGATGTGTAAGTTTTATAACTTAAATTAAAATCGCAAGTAATCTGAAAAATTTGACATAAATTATCATATTATATACAAAAAAACCTTTCAACTCACTAATGTTGGGCAGACAAAATAATATTGGCATTCCTCAAATATTTTAAATCCTGGTGTCTTGGTTTGTTCTCTCCCAAATAAAAGAGTTTATTTTAATTTATTACATTTACGTACTATTATAATCGGCTATTATATCTACTAGCACCGCCAGCTTTTTTTATGATAAACTGTTTCAAGATCTGTAAATTACTAAAACATTGTTTCCTATTTCCGCATTCATATGTTTTGGGGCACCAATTTCAGCTCCTGACGTCAGAGGTATATATATTTCTCGTCAAAATGTGCCCAAGTTTCAACGATCACTTCATCATTGGACTTCTTTCCAGAAAGCATTCTCTTGAGATTTAAAAACAGGAAAAAGTCGCTGGGAGATAAATCTGGAGAATATGGTGAGTTGGTAAGCAATTCGAAGTTGAATTCATTCAATTTTTTTTTGCAAATGTGGTCGTTTCTTTGCGATTTCAGCCTTCAATCGGACCAAAAGTGCACAGTCATAGTTACTAGAATATTATTCTATATGTCATCCTACGGACTTATTGAATGGCCTATAGTATTACAAAAATATTCGAAGTATGTGAAGAAAACACGAGTATGCAAATAATGTATTGATGTAATATGCTGACTGTTGTAATCATAGTTATCTATGTTCGGTTGAACATACTGGGACTCAGCTTAGTGGTAGACTACAAGTGACTACAAGTGACAGGGCTTCGTTTTTGTTTTACTAGCCGACTAGGTTGTTGTCTGTAAGGTTAATATGAGAGGCATGATTGCTGCATCCTTTCTTTTGTCTATTAACACCTGTTGTACTGGTAAAGGTGATAACTTGGTGATTGGTTGCTTTATGCTAGGGCCATCAGCAGTTTTGAGTGTAACAACGCGAATGAGTCCGCATCATCACCGGGATACAACTCGGTAATCCGTTCCATCTTTCATCTCGTTGGTGGTTGTAACTCATCTCGGAGTAAAACCAGGTCTGTTGCAAGCAATGTAAGTACACTGACATACATTTTTGCCAGAACTAAGTCTACATATTATGTCCAACCTGCCATCGTGGATTTTCGTGAGTTGGTTGTAAGGGTCAAAGATTTCCTTTTCGGGCGGCGCTAGTATAGCGAATTACTAATCAAGAAATGCCCTGGCATTAAACATCCAATGACTCCGAATCATCTGTTAATTGACAGAGTAGTTTTGAGTTTAGACAAGCCTCAATTTGCGTTAGTAAAGTGGACATTTCTTCAAAAGTAAGCTTTGTTTCACCTATACTTTTACGCCTGCTTTTCATAGCCCTCCGAAATGTGAAGACGTTTGAGAGATGAAGTGCCAATTGATTGGTTGTAATACTTTGCTGGTTCCTAAAAAGTTTGTGGCATTGTCACTGTATATATTAGCCACATTTCCCCGCCGGGTTGTCATCCTTCAGAAAGCGCTGACGAATTCTTCCGATAAAGATGCATATATAGCCCTTGTATGATTTGGTGCCACGACCTTTACTCATTCGTATTTGAATAGGTCCTTCATAATCGATCCCTATATATAGATATAGTAACTCGTGGTTCCGGTAAATTACTCATCAATGTGGTGCTTTAAGAACTGAAGACTTCCCTTGACTTTTAAAGACTTCCCTTGAGAATCCAAACCCGTTTGCGGGTGAAAGCTAATGTTACTGCATTGCTTCCGTGTAATGTTGCTCGGTGAACCCAATCTAGTATCAATTTAGTAAGGTGTTCCTTATAAGGTAGCATCATTAGATGTAGTTCCTCATATGGTAGTTGAGAATTTTCCAATCGCCCTCCTACTCGAATGATGTTGTTTTCATCTAGGAACGGATGCAAGGATTGAAGCTTACTAAGCTTTCGAACGGATTTTGGTTTTATCAAGGTAGCGTGATCCTCGTTCATGTCCGAAAGTTGAGTTGCCCGAACTCAACCTGATAATGCTTGCTCCCATTTTTGGGGTTGTATAACTCCCCGTTGTTTTGTTCGCCATCTCAACAGATGAACGGTTATCCGAATGAGGCGTTTTAGTGTTGACTGTTTACTGATTAGTGCTGAAATTGATGATTCTGCAATGCTATCATTACTATTGCCTTTTTCTCTGATTTTTCATGTTACATTTCATTAGATGATTGTTCTAAAGTTGTTAAAAAGTTGCGACCGTTCCACCAACTGTTCAATGATGTTAGTTTTTTTGCTGTCGTTCCACGAGACGCACAATCAGCTAGATTGTAATCAGATTTAACGTGTTTCCATGTGGCCATGCTAGTATTTGTTTGGATCTCATTCACTCGATTTGCCACAAAAGAGTTCCTGGTTGATAAAGGTTTTCGTTTCCCTGGCAACGTTATGGTAGAATCAGACCATAGTGTCACAGCCTCTATGCTTACATTGAGAGCTTTAATAACCTGTTAAACTAGCCGAGTTAATAGTATTGCTCCACACAGCTCTAGACGTGAGATGGTTATTGTTGGTTTTCGAGGTGCCACTTTAGATTTCACGGTTAGAAGACTCACTGCCACTTAATCGTAGATCAGGACCCTGCTGCGTATGCTTGTTCGGATGCGTCGCAAAATCCATGAAGTTCCACACAGTTATCTTGGGAATAATGAATATACCTAGGGATCTGAATGAGGTGAGTTGACCGCAGGTGGGATTTCATCTGCTCCCAGCGCTCCGCAAACTCTGTTGGTAATGTGTACCAGTCCAATTTAAACTCCACTAGCTCTAGTACATTATTTTACAGCTCACTGTTAGTGGTGTCAACCATCCTTAATGATCGAAGATTCTTGACATCTCTGACAGAAATTAATCATTCGTGAATTTGCTGTTGGGTTCGATATCCACTGGAATGGAAAATAGTCTCCAATTGCATAATATCGTATTCCTAGTGTTTTGATTTCCTGCTCGTCATTGAACTTGAGGTCTCCGATCAGAACTTTATCACCGGCTATTCCATCCATGATGTCAGGATGATTACTGGACCATTTTCCTAGGCCCAATCCACACTTACTCAGAAGTTCAATTAGTTGGTTTTTCAATTGTTGAACATCATTTATAAAATTTACACCCGTTAACACGTCATATAAATCGTTTTTCAATATGTGACTGGCTTAGGGATGATTGCTGAATTCATTTTCAGCCAATTGATGCAACGTCCGAATTTCCAGATATGGTGCAGCTGACGTTCCATATGTGATGTTGGTTAGCTGGTACTCTTGTAGAAGTTGATGTTTGTGTTCTCTCAAAAACATAGTTTGATATGGGTGCATTTTGATTTGACATTTTAATAAAATGGCCCACAGATCTTTTTGTAGTGGCGGACCTATGTGCATGGAGGCGTCAAATACTACACGAATTTTGTTCGACTCTAGAGTTTCCTTTACCACGGCATGGTGGGGTTGCTAATATTTGCCGGCATAGGAGGCTGCTTACTTTATATGATCCATCTGGCGGTATTCGATTATGAAATTATTGTATAATTTCCGAAGTTCCTTGTTGGAGTCTAGTTTCTCTTCTAGCTGTAAAAATCGATGTAGTGCTCGTGGCCTGAAACTATCCATAGGTCGCTGCGGTTCTTATCCGGCTCGAAGGACCATGTACATAACTAATCGAAGAGTGATTCGTTCTTAGATTGTAAGCTTTGATGTCTAATCCTTGATTAAGAGTTGTAGGCTAGTTAAATGGATTACCACTGGTGGAGTAATCCATTTGACCACTTGACTAGAGAGAAAAGAACTAGTGTAGGTTAGGTGAGGTTGTTGTGGCTGTCACAACGAACCAATCGCCGGTCTAAGTGTGCGATAGCACTCTATGTACGGCTATAGGTCCGAGTTTTCGTAGAACCATCTGCGCATTGCATAGCTCTATGTCAGCATATAGTACTGGCATGGAAGATGGGTCGGCCCATGGGTTCTGAACATGACAGAGGATCCAGATATGTTCATTTTACACTACCGATCGCACCACCCAAACGATCGAAGGACGATCAAAAAACCCATTTTGCATCTTGCCCCGAATCGGGATTCGAACCCGGTACCTTTAACTAAATGGTCACCCCATGTAAGAGTTTTGTTAAAAAATATCCCCAAATTACTTTAAGGAATGAATAATATTTTATCTAAGTCCTCGTTAACCAGAGAAACATTACTAACAATAGAAAGCTGATCTAACTTACAATAAATTTTAACCGCCCAGGTGGTGCAGTGATTAAAGCTGCGGCAGTTGGAGCGGGAGGTACCGGGTTTGAATCCCGATAGGGGCAGGATGCAAAAGGGATTTTTCACCATAAGATTACGATCTGTGGTGTGAAGAAACACACAACACACACAGAAACAGACAACTATTGTTCGAGTGCAGAACTCATGGGCCGACCCATCTTCCATGTCAGCACTATAGGCTGGCAAGGACAACCCAAAACAGATTAGAGATTAGATAATAAAAAAAAGTCGTATCGATGTATAACCTACATCACGTTCTTATGGTCGGTATGTAAGGTCTTGGTTCAAACTGTTCACTGATACGGTCAGTATTAACGGTTTGGCAACAGTTTAATTTTGAAACGGGATATCCGGATACCAGGCGCCTTCGGGATCACGTAGCCTTATCTGTGCACTGTGGATCTCTGGACAGATGGACAAATTTTTCTCCACTATTAGAGTGGGTTGTAATAATGAATTACACAAAACAAAATTTAAAGGAACCGAACAAGTGCAGTCGAGCCTAATAACTGGGAGCTGCTTCCGACACCACAGAAAACATATCTCAATGGTGGCATCAATGGAACCTTTAATAGGGAACAATGATGCTGAGGCTTAGACACTAATGCACAACCATCGGGGATGCAAGTGGTTAAAACTTCTTCAATTAAGAAGATCTCGACATGCCAGTGACGGAAAAGACAAGCACTGCAAAGTGCACCTGTTGATTCTGACGCCAAAACTGCTACTTCCCTTGGAAAAAGAAACAGGTTGGATACAACCACTCCCTCTAATGGAAACCAGACCAAAAGACAGATGGTATCCTCTAGCTTAAAGTCACAGATAAGAGAGCCCAGGATCGGAAGAAATTCCGAACCTGAGTTTAAAGGAAGTTGTACTTCTTGAGCGCCGTATGCTTGTCAAAGATAAACTCAGTGATCTTGGAGAGGAGCAACGTTCACCACTTTTCCAGCAAACTGCTCGAAAAGTGATTAATACACCTTGTGCTTCTGGACATCCTGTGGCTTTTGAGGGTTGTGGTTTGTATAACGGCATGCTTAGCATGCAGTGTGCAAACGATAGAACTCTTAAGTGGATTTTCGAAACTTTACCAACTCTACATTCTTGGGAAGAAGCTGAGCTGGAGTATATCCTGGTCCGTAACCTATTCAGGCTTGTAAGAGGTACAGTTTTCGTCCTGAATTCAATCCTAGAACCTTCGTATATTCTGAAGAGACTGGAAAATCAAAACCCGGGACTAAAGACCACCAAATGAACCATCTTTTGCCAAAAGAGTGAGTCGAAAGGCATACATCTTCCTCTTAGCCAAGATGCCTCATCTGTTCCAAAGCTAGAAGCACTTGGTTTTACACCATTCTTTGCTCTTAGTATAAATGTGACAGAAAATGAGCTGAGAAGGGTCAAGGAAAATGTGCTCTCCAGTGTCCCAACTTGATTGAAATGTTTGAACTACAGTTTATTATAATCTTGCAGCATTCAAAGGCGTCCTCTTTCAGAGAACAACGCATGAAAAACTGCAATACATTACTATCTAACTATGTCTTATTCATTCAAGAACCGTGGATTCACGGTAACAAAATCAAAGGACTCAAACCAGGGACATCAGGCTCTCTTCTCGTTAGTAATACCTGCTCGAGATCTAGAGTCTGTGTTTTTGTTAGTAATAACATGAATTATAGACTCCTAAATGAAATTTGTTGTAATGACCTTACAGCAGTCGTCGTTGAAGTAAAGGAATAGGGTATTCGACTTGAGGTTCACATGATCCTTGCCGGATGCGATGCAAACTTACATCAAGTATGCTGGGGCAGTTCCAAAATTAATTCTAGAGGCATTTCCCTCTTTGAATACCCATTTCAAGAGGGAAATATCTATAGGATTGACCTAGTCATCTCGAATGTGGGCAGTAGACCTAATTTTTGACATCCTCAAGGCAAGAAGTCTAAGTGGACAAGAAATGTACCCGAAGTGAAAAAACACCGAAATGGATATCTCTCTGTGTGGAAGTGGATAGCCTTACGACAACCGCTAAACTCAAGAGTTTTTAGAGAAACCTGATAAAACTCACAAGAGTGCAAGTCAGGACGCTTTAGAGGTTCTAATGAAAATTTATTTTACTGAAAGTAAGAATTCTAATGTAGTAGATGGAAATCAACTCCCACACCAACTTCTAAGTTTGGAGAATCCGGTTTTTCTCAAAATTTAAAACACCAGGGTCAGTCGGGATAGTTCTGGGTCTCCTACAAAAAGGACTGGAAATTATCCTAGACACCTTGAAAATATCTTCAGAGTCAGTTTGACCCTAGGATAAATTCCAAGATTATGGAGAAAAGTAAGGGTAGTGTTCATCCTGAAGGATGAAAATTGTAGATATGCCCCGACAAAAGTTTTATATAATCCTTTCCTTTTTTCTACTTAAATGAGTCATTAGTTGAAAGGTACTTAAGGGATAATGGACTATTAGAAATTTCCATACATTTCAAACTACACGCATACTAGGAAGGTAGATCTGTTGAAACAGCACTCCAAAAAGTCGTTGGGCGGATTTAAATACCACTGGACAACAAGGAATTTGCCTTGGGGGCGTTCCTATGCATCGAAGGCGCATTGGACGACGCTTCCTTCAGTGCAATACTGTGGCTATGAGACCTAGTTCAAAGAGAATTACTTCAGACTTAGGAAGTGATACGACGACGGTCACCGCCCGAAAGGTATGTCCTCAGGCTGAAGTTCTGCCTCCGCTCTTGTGGTGTCTTGTAGTCAATTCACTGCTAGTCTAGCTAACCGACACCGAATTTTGCTGCCAATATTAATGCCGATGACATCGGCATAATAATGGTAGGTAAATATACGGATGTACTATGTGATCACATGCAACTACCGACTAACATAGTTGTAGCCTGGTGTAGCCAACAGGGTCTATCAGTTAACTCTTGGAAAACTGAGAAAATTATTTTCACTAGACGCAGAAACTTAAGTCTTCCAAAAATTGGAGCTCATACACTCTCTTCGGTCAAGAATCTGTAGATCTGATTAGATCGGAAGATTACTTGGCAAACACATATAGAAGAGAAATGCAATAAAGCATGTAACGTTTACTGGAAAAACTGGAACAGTCATTTGGTAAATCATAGGACCTGCAACCCAGTGGCTATACATTTCAATGATCAGACTGATGATCTCGTTTGCCGCACATACTGCAAACGAGATCATCAGTCTGATCATCGAAATGTATAGCCACTGGGTTGCAGGTCCTATGATTTACCAAACATACTTGGCGCACATACTCGGTGGCCCAGAACAACGAGTGGGGTTAGAGAGAGACCTCTTATTCGCCTTCAAAGACTTGTTTGATCTTTGGATCAGAAGGTGTGTAGCTGCTTTTGGACACTATGGTGATGAAACACGTCTTCGGGAAATTATTTTGCGTTATTATTACCGAAAATCAAATATTCGACTGTAACAGCCTCTCTCTAGTGACAATATAATGATCTTAACTGACGGATCAGGTGGAAATTGCTGCAACTTCTACTAATTTTGAGTTGGCAACTGTGTAACTATTTTTATAATTATCAAATGATCTTTCCATTTCTGGAATCGAATCATCTTCAATAATAGAAAAACACCGTTCTATCAAATTATTATATCAAATGCGATTTGATTTTATTCTAATTTTTGCAAATTTACGGTAATTTTGCTTATTGAAATATATTTGAAACTTTTCTATTTTTATTAGTCATTAACTGTTTTATAACTGTTATATTTTCCACTTTTTCTGAATTGTGTTCATCTAACATAACGGAATTTTGTCTACAATGAGATTTCTTTTCACACATTGGAAATTAATAATTAATGTAATAATTATAAGTAATGTAATGACAATTTAAATGTATATAATAATTAATTTAAGATAATAATTATATTAATTTTACATATATTTAAACTTAAATACAAAGAAAATTATTTATTACGCAATATTTCCTTTGTTGCGATGTCCATGTAACGTATACCTTGTATAATTATTATGGATGATGTTGATCAAATCCAAAATGGCGTCGTTGATCGAACTTAGAAGAATTTGAATATGTACAATTATATTTTTTGTAAATTGAATTTTGATCTTCTTTCCTTAGCTGCTTGTGAACGAATAACCCCTATTCAACCATATTCGTACTTTTTCGTTTTTAATTGCTGTTTTGCTTTATACTTTTGTAAATTGTATGTTAGTACCAATTAGAATGTTAGTACTTTATTTAAATTATTATTAGTACTTTTGAATTAGTTTTAGTACTTGATTAAAAAAACGATAATTGCCCTAATTCGACTAGGCAGTCTGACTTTACTGGAAAGCTAGACTTTACTGGATACCCAGCCACATGGGTATCAAAGGACATGTATTAGCTGATAAATTGGCTCGTTTGGGTGCAGCTTCCTTTTTTGTGGGATCTGAGCCCACTATACGAATTACGCCATTGTCTCTTTAAAGAGATTTCTTGAATTATGATAGACGCACTTTGAAGATCTTTCTGGGGATTCTCACGAGCCATTATTTCCATGAATAATCATATGTTCCAAATAAAAATTCATTAATATGACTATTGTGGGGGAGGAGAAGAAGAAATGGTTGAGCACTTCTTGTGCTTCTGTTATTTATACTCGTCCTTTATAGACTGCACTGCTTTGGGTCACAATTCATATTTGAGGATCAACTTGAGGGTACCAGATATCTTGGCCTTCATTAGAAGAACAAGCAGATTTCGGGACTGAGAGTGTACATCTAGGAAGGGATGTCTAGCCAAATTGAAGTAGAAATACCAAAATTGAAACTACATCATACCAATCTATAACCTACACCACGTCCTTATGGTCCTGACGTTAGGTCCTGGTCCAAACTGTACATTAATTTGGCATGAGTTATAAGTCGAAAGTATAAGTCGTATCGATGTATAACCGACACCACGTTCTTATTGTCTTTACATAATCGTTAAGGTTCATTTATCAAAACCATCCAACTCAATCAAACGATTTTATTGTCAAAACGATGAAATCACACGGAAACAGTAACTGCCTAAAAATTAATCTAGATGCTATTTCTTAAAGATACCACCAAGTAACATAGTTCCCACCAACAGAGTGCCATCAATCAATTACTATTACCAAGGGCTGTTGAAGCTTAGATTTCGGGTCTCAGGTAGGTTGGTTTTCCAGTTCATTGGTTCACATTGGTATATTCTTTCATTACAATTGAATTTCTATTACAGGATAGCTTGTAATACTTGTTAGTGCAGGTGCAGTTCATTTGCATTCCAAAGCATAATTTTAAGATATTTAACTTTAATTAAGGACACTTCCTGAAAACTATACTTTTTTTTAACAATTGCAGCACCATATGAGGGTGGTGTCTGGAAAGTGAGAGTACACTTACCCGAGCACTATCCATTTAAATCGCCAAGCATTGGGTTTATGAATAAAGTGTATCATCCAAATATCGATGAAGTATCTGGGACAGTTTGTTTAGATGTCATAAATCAAGCGTGGACTGCCTTATATGACCTATCGAATATATTCGAATCATTTTTACCACAACTTTTAACCTATCCAAATCCAGTAGATCCGTTAAATGGGGACGCTGCCGCCATGTATTTACACAAACCGGAGGAATATAAGAAAAAAGTTTCAGGTAGGTCGTTTACGCATTTCAATTAATTATATTTATTAATCGCAAGTATCCCGATTAAAGATTATGTTAAGAAATTTGCTACAGAAGAAGCGTTGCGCGAACAAGAGCAAATAGAAAGTAGTGAAAGTGAGTCGAGTATGTCCGATTTTAGTGAAGACGAAGCTCAAGATATGGAATTATAACATCAATTTACAATTAATCATTTTAATATAAGAATTAATTATTTTATAAAATTGTGTTACATTAAAAAATGTTGTTTATATTTAGTTTCATAAATAAATACTAATTTTATTGACATATATTATCTAAATTTTAATTTTTACATAAGATAAGTAAATTTTGAGTCAGAAGAGTCTACACTTAAATATATAAAGTGAATCCAAGTGTAAAGACTTTTAAAACTACACAAGACGTATTGTTAAGTTTAATAAAATAATAATTGTCTATTTTACGAACAAAATAGAATCCTATCTAAAACTATATTAACTACTCGTAATAATGCATGTAAAATAAAAAATTTCAAATAAATAAATAGTTAAATAGAAATTTAAGTTTTTGTTTCGTGATTAGTTTCCCAATCGAATGACTAGTGTTTAATAAATGGAGTTCAATACGGTTCATCATGGAGTACAGATAAATACCCAACTTCAGCCCTTAAGTGGGAACAATCCAAATGGGAAACAATTACATTGCGTGTTTGTGCCCTGCCAACCATCTTTAACCCATTCGCGTTCCTTATTATAAACCCTGACATCTTGTCGTATACACATGCCAATTACAAAACAATTACATTGGGTATTCCTGCCCTACCATCCATCTTTAATCCATCCGTGTTCAACAAACCTCTGTTCCAATGAAGTCCATTTCCGTTCATCCCAATCAGAGGAGAATATCGACGAGGTAAGTTACGAGATCGTTGGTTTCGTAACTTAACTCGTCGTATACAAATGCCAAGTGGGAAACAATTACATTGGGTGTTTCTGCTCCACCAATCATGTTTAATTCATGCGTGTTAAAAAAAACACAGACCTCTGTTCTAATGCTCCTAATGCTCCAAACATCATCGTTGGTTTCATAACTTATCTTGTCGTATATAAACATGCCAAGTGAAAAACAATTACACTGTGTGTTCCTGTCCCACCATTCATCTTAATCCATCCGTGTTCCATACCACAGACCTATGTTCCAATGAGGCCCCTCCTCCACTCCACTATCCCAAGCCAGGGAATATCATCGTTGGTTTTACAACATAACTCGTCGTATAAACATTCCTAGTCTTAACAGCCTTAGTCTCAATCAATTAATGCAGCACCTTTTACAAAGTGTTCATAGGCCACTCGCCTTTAGCAAATATATCACCTTTTTAAATACATCAATTAATCTAATTCGACGTCAATGCAGAGACTGAAAAGTGGGTTATCCATATAGGTACTGTAATAGTTTCCACACAGCTCTCCTACCGGAAGCCCATGCCAATAGTATCATCCTTTAAGAGTACCTTTTTGGATAAAGATCTTCTATATATAATCACCCCACTCCAAGTGTCGCTAGCGCCCCATTCCAATGAAACTTTTAATAGACTTCATTCGTTTTCAAGTTCAAGTCTACTTGTGACTCAATGGTGCCCCTTACTAAGGGCATTTTAGATCCGAGTAGTCTTGTATAAGCCTCACTTCGTTGATCTAGGAGCTATGAATTATTATAGCTGCATTTTAATAATCTACATCTAATATGTATCTGATCAGACAGTGAAATCTCATCAGATACATAACAGACACTAATGAGCGCGGCAAAGCATGTGAAAGTAAAGTTTACTAATGGCATTAACATAGCCTCAACTTCAACCAACCTTAAAGTAAACTTTCATATTCCGATTGGCAAGTTCTGTGTTGTAATATTCAAAATTTCCAGTGCATAGTTTCCTCTAGGCATTGTCCCTTGTTCGGCCCAAATCTGGATCGAGGATGTACAACTTAAGATCCGATTTGCGTAGACTTAATATATTGCTTACATCGAAAATGATCCAAGTGTGTTCATTTATATCACCGATTGTAATCAATACTTTTGTTTTGTGGCCTTTTCTGAATCTAATATAGCGATTCACAAAGTCACCACAACTGTAAGTAAAAATTTATTTAACTCATGTTGTTGTTTCTGTCTCACTTTACCAATCTTCTTACCCTACTTCCTCTTAGATGTCACTACTACTGTATTGATTTTTATACTAGTTTTTACTTTTAACTAATAGATGACATTACCATTCTTATCCAGAATATAACCTCACTAGCAGCATCTAGACAAAAAACTAGAAACTATTTTTGTCAACTCTTCCAAAAGTTTTTTGAACTATTTGACATTTTTATCAGTTTGACAGCTGCTCAAAATCAATTAATTTACGTGTTATTTAAGTATTATTATTATCTTTAAGTATTTATTATATAAAATCAGTATACGTGTTATCGTGCTACGAAAAGTCTTCAAAATATGAAGCAAGAAATTCAAGAAGTGCTAAGACCGTTTGTATATTGGGCCCAAACAGAAAAACAAATCACATTAAAAGTTGATTTGCATGATGTCAAGGTGAGTGCAAAGTGTAAACAATTTATGATAATTCTAGATTATTATGACTTAAATATTATGTGTTTAGGAACCTGATATTGTGTTTGATACGCGACTTATCAAATTTATTGGTCATGGTTGCGGGGCAAAAGGTCAAAGTCTATATACATTTAGCTTAGATTTGTACGATGATATCGATGTAAAGGCGGCATCGTACAAAATTTATGAGACAAAACTCGAATTTGTTATAACAAAATTGAAATTGGCTTGGTGGCCTCGTTTGATAGCCCAACCACAAAAACCCCATTGGTTGAAAATCGATTTCGATCGATGGGTATCGGAAGAGGATTCAGAAAATACAATTGAAACTCGAAGTGTGACGGAAGATTATCCAGGAGTGACCGATTATGTTCATAAAGAGGAGTATGGTTATCGAAAAGGTCGGTATTATAAATACAATTCAGATAAAATTTGATTATATAGTTTTTATTAATTTTTAGAACGTGGCAAACATGTTTACTTAATTTTTTATAATTTATTCCAATTCATCGGATTTTTATATATATTTCTGGTGATTGGAATACGATTCTACAGAGATGGGAGTGATTCGATAACAACTATATATCAAGCGGTTGGAAATGCGTTTAAATTTTGCCAACTGCTACAGTATTTGGAAGTTATGCATCCAATATTTGGTTATAGCAAAGGCGGCGCCCTAATGCCGTTCCTTCAAGTTTCTGGACGTGCTTTTATTCTTTTCGTAATGATCGATTCAGAGGAGCGAATGCAATCTAAACCCGTTGTGTTTTATCTATTTGTTATTTGGTCTTTGGTTGAAATTGTTCGGTAAGTAGGTATTATGAAGGTTACAATTTTTGGCTAAAATGTTCTAATTAACTTCTCTAAATTTACAGATATCCATACTACATCACAACGATTATAAATCGACCGATAAGCATACTCACCTGGCTGCGATACACAATTTGGATACCATTGTATCCGCTCGGAATACTCTGCGAAAGTATTGTTATATTACGGAATATACCATATTTCGAGGAGACAGGACGTTTCTCACTGACAATGCCCAACAAGTATAACGCAATATTTGATATGCCAACAGTTCTAAAGCTGTATCTGCTGCTGTTGATATTGCCTGGATTTTATTTAATAATGAACCACATGTCAAAGGCTAGATTAAAACATTTGGGAAAACGTAAATTCCTTAAACATGACTAGAATCGCTTTAAAATTATAACTAAATACTGGTATTATTGAATTGCATCTCGAAAGACTTCTACCTCAATTATAAGCAAATAACTATTCCAAGGACACGATTTTTATGTAAGTGTTCATAACCGGCTCTTCGAACTGTTGCAGTAAACAACCATATCAAAAAATAGTATATACCGTGGAGCGATCCATCCACCATCGCCGAAAGCGATTCCTTCGCATACTGGCAGATGGCTCATCATTGACTGTCCACTGCAGACTGCACCATTCGTTCCAGATCAACACTCAGAGCCAGTGTACTAGCTGTCATTTGATTTTAAAATTAATTATGCCTTAAATTCCATACGTAAGAGTAACGCAATTCTTTCCTCGCCCTAAATAGTGCGAAAGTTTTCCTTTCGAAACACAGTAATACTAGCAATTATAGAACAATTAAAAAATATATAAACTAATGCTGTTTTATTGTATTTAATGTTCGGATAAAAGTTTTTCGTTGATACGATAAGCTGGAACTCGTTGCTGTAGAGATGACTTCTATATCATTGAAGTTGGATTTCTTAATGGGCCACAGGTAAACAATCGATAATAAAATAAGCATAATAAATTTGTGACGGCCCTTTGGTCTTAGGAATGCTGCGCAAACATTTCAACGCTTCATGAATGAAGTGGTCAAAGGTCTAAATTTTGTATTCGTCTACATAGACGACATTCTTGTGGCAAGCAAAAATGAGGAAGAGCACAAACTTCATCTCAAACAGTTGTTTGACAGGCTAGGCGTATTAGGAATAAACATCCAAATTTTAAAATGTGAATTCGGAATACCCGCTCTAGAGTTCCTCAGCCACCACATATCTGTAGATGGCATACTACCATAAACGCGAGTGAAGCCATAAATGAATTTCCTGCTCTAACATCAATTAAACATATTCAGCGATTCGTCGGAATGGTCAATTATTATCATAGATTCATTCCAAAGTTAGCCGGATTGATGTCCCCTATTCACGCACACTTAGCACATCATTCGCCCAAATTAAAAGTTATCACCACAGATGCGTCAAACATTGCCGTTGGCGCAGTGTTGCAACAATTAAATAACGGATGTTGGCAACCTTTAAGATTCTTTTTCCGAAAATTATCTATAGCAGAAATGAAATATTCAGCCTTTGACAGAGAACTACTCGCTATTTATTTAGAAATAAAACATTTCAGATATTTTGTAGGAGGTAGGCAATTTACCATCTACACAGATCAAAAGCCTCTTACCACGGCAATAACCTCCTTGAGTGATAAGAGTCCACGGCAGACTCGACAATTAGACTATATTGAGCAATATAGTCAGGCAAGCACAACGTCGTTGCAGACACTTAGCCACGACCGTGTGATCACGTTGATAGAATTGACAAAACTTCTAGGCTTAATTTTGATGATTTAGTCAAGGCTCAAGAGTCTGATGATGAATTGAGAGAACTTCTCGAAAATTCATCGCACCCCGCGAGTTCTAAATTTAAACTGGAACTTACTATCCTATCCGATATAAAATTATATTGTGAAACATCAACAGGAGTTCATCGGATGCCAAACTAGTAAAGTGCAAAGGCACACCAAGACACAACCAGGCCATTTCGAGCTTCCATCATCTAGGTTCACTGGTTAGCCAACATATTGGCCCACGGATGCAGGTAAAACTCCTGTTCTACTGGATTTCTTTATATCAAAACAAGTTTCATTAAATTTTATTAAAGTAGAGGATAATTCAGGTATGGACTCTGATCACTCTGCAGTGATACTTTCCTTAAGCGACAAGATAATTAGAAAGGAAACGAGACCTCTTGCCAATAAAACAACTGATTGGGCGAGCTTCAGATCTGAAGATTTGTTTACAAACACGACTTAAAACTATTCAGGACCTATAAGAAGAGGTAGAAAATTTCACCGATATCATTCAGATTACCGCTTGGAATAATACTAATGGAACAGTATCCAAAACCATTGGTAAAAGTTACCCAAGAGAAATTCGGAATCTTGTCTTAGAAAAAAGAAAAGCTAGGAGCAAATGGCAACAAACAAGAAGTCCATCTGATAAAACGATTCTAAATAATAAATCACAACAGCTTAAGCGAGAAATTCAGAAGCTAAATGAAAAATCGTTTTCCTTGTATCTGGGAAAATTGACCGCTGATGAAGATACGAACTACTCACTATGGAAGGCAACTAAAAGTATAAAAACCCCAATTACGCAAATCCCTCCTATTAAGAGAAATGATGGCTCGTGGGCTAGGAATAACAAAGCAAAAGCTGAAGAATTTGCTAACCATTTGGCTGATATTTTCAAACCGAATGAGATTGAATCGGATATTATAATCGAAAATAAAAGCAGCAATTATGAGAGTGGAATTCCTCTAACAACCCAGAAAGAAGTTACCAGTGAAATACAATTCAATCTAAAGTCAGCAAAGGCACCTGGATATGACCTTATAACGGGAGAAATTTTAAAGCAACTACCAAAGAAAGCTATCGCTAAACTAACTTACTTGTTTAATGCTGTTATTAGATTAAGACATGTTCCTTCGGCCTGGAAAGTTACGGAA
Organism: Tipula lateralis; assembly: GCA_963932295.1. Taxonomy (NCBI): domain Eukaryota; kingdom Metazoa; phylum Arthropoda; class Insecta; order Diptera; family Tipulidae; genus Tipula; species Tipula lateralis. The sequence goes on along the minus strand of OZ010739.1, from coordinate 35,618,496 downwards.
GTTATTATGTTACCGAAACCAGGTAAACCGCCTAATGAAGCTAAATCGTATCGTCCGATATCACTGCTCCCTATCATTTCAAAGTTAATGGAGAGACTACTCTGGAAGAGAATGAAGCCAATTATAGAAAGTAGAGACCTAATACCGGGTCACCAATTTGGGTTTAGATGCAAACATTCTACAATTGATCAGGTTCACAGAATAAGAGACATTATAGAAAAGGCGTTAGAAAAAAAACAAATTTGTTCGACCTTATTTCTGGATGTGGCAGCAGCTTTCGATAAGGTATGGCACGAGGGTTTAATACATAAACTTAATGCTATGCTTCCGGGACCATATATTGATCTTTTGAGATCATATTTATCTGAAAGGCTTTTTAGAGTAGGACAAGGAGATGACTATTCTGAACTGAGAGAGGTAAGGGCAAGAGTCCCACAAGGCAGCGTTCTAGGTCCAGTCCTTTACCTACTATATCCAAGTGATATACCACAGTCCAACCACGTAAGCATAATAACGTTTGCTGACGACAACGCGATACTAGCAAGTGCAACAGAGCAAACTGTGGAAGAGGCGGCGAAAAACTTCAATGTATATGAAAGAGCTTGATCTTAAATATAGACAATTGTACTGGCTAATTGGACGAAGGCCAAAATTAAACACATGCAATAAAATACTGGTTTACAATCAGGTCCTTAAGCCGATCTGGCTATATGGCATTCAGCTTTGGGGCTTTACTAAGAACACTAACATGAAACTTATACAAAACTTCCAGAATAAGGTACTTCGGAGTATAGTCAATGCACCCTGGTGCATTTGCATCGTAATTTGAAGATTCCAGATATAAAACTCGAAATAAAACGATTTGCATCGAAGCATGAATCAAGACTAATGGAACATGTCAATGCGGAAGCTTCTCGGCTACTGGATAATGAACATTTGGTTAGGAGACTTAAAAGAACCAAACCCTTCGAGCTCGTTAGTATGTGAGCAGCTATCTACCAACGAACGGGCACTGTGCGTCGCTGGATCAACAGTGACCACATTATATTTTAGTTTGTAAGAATTCAGATGTAAATTAATGGTTAGTCTGGAAAGACTAGTTTCAATAATATAATAAAAAAAAATCAAAAAAAAATCTAGGTTCGAGTACATACACATGGATGTAGTGGGACCGCCCCCACCATCCGAAGGTTTCGTTTATATACTTACCATCGTAGATCGATTCACTCGTTGGCCGGAGGCATATCCCATTCGAGATAGTACCGTTGCCACTATTGCTCAAGGGGTATTCCAAACCTTGATACGTATTGCTTTGTCGAGCAAAACGTATCAAGCAAATGATCAAGGCAGCCCATTTGAGTCAAAACTTCTCTGAACTCACGCGTTTACTAGGCGCTCACATAATTCGTACCACTGCCTACCATCCCCAGGCAAATGGTATCGTCGAACTTTTTCACAGACAACTAAAAGCATTGCTTAAAGCTCGTGGAAATGTTATCCATTGGAGCACTGAGCTACCCATTATCTTGTTAGGAATACGAGCAGCAGTCAAAGATGAACTGAAGTGCTTCCCAGCAGAACTAGTATATGGACAAGTCCTCAAGCTTCCAGGAAAATCCCAATCCAATGTGGCGTTACAAATATGACAATGTTGAATAACCTTACTTCTGCAAATGTTGAATAACCTTACTTTTGCGGCCCCTTCTAAATGCATTTTCAAGTACATCATCGGTTAGGTTGCAGTTTTGATCCACCAGCTTCGAGAACAATTCATGGAAACCAACCCTATTTTGATAGTTGCCTTTGAATCTTGGTATCCCAATATTCTTTAGTTTATATAGTTATCAGTCAATGGTAGGTTCACTGATGTTGGACCACTTATTTACTGCTTGTTGTAGTTTGGCAGTACAATCCTCTGCAAGATTTGTGATTTCGAAATATTGGTTATTGACGAAATAATTTTCATTCTTTATACTTTCTTCTGTTGCCTCTAACAGAATCTCTTCATGCAGTTCGTCTATCTTCGCTATAGAAGTATTAAGCTGACTTATTTTTTGTTTTAAGTATTCGGGTTCCTTTCGTTTCTTTATAAAGCCAAATTCTTGCGAGATTATGCTTTGCAAGTGGTTTATTTTGATTAACTGCTTCCTAAGCAGTTTCTTCTTGGGATCTGTGTTGTCGTTTGGATTCGCAGGAATTACAACTGTAGGAAGACTTTGCTGACTTGGTGCTTTTTCAATTGGAGTTGTTGGAGCAGTTTCTGTATTTGAACGCGCTCTTCCATATATGGCAAATCTGCTATGCCTTCGTATTGAATTAACCGTTGATCGTTTAATTTGTACTTATCGAAAAGTTCCACTACTTCAGTTTTTCTCTTCTGAAGGTGGTTTATTGTTCTTCTGGCAGCTGAATTTTTTTATATAAGTTATTAGTTTAATCAATTGATCGCCCAGCTCAAGTTGTTCTTGGAGTAACTCTTCCATTTTTTTTATTTTATCAGTGGTTGTCTTTTAACTCTTTAAATTTTCCTGTATGTATTCTAGAAAATAGAGTAAAAATGATATACTCATGTTATGTTCATAACATATACTTTTAATGGGATGAAACATCTGAATAACAGGGACCTATGTGAGGTAGCGACATATCTGTACAAGTTAAAAATGGCAGAGAAAATGACTAGTTTAATTTTATAATAATCAAGATAAAATATACAAATAAAGAGAACATATTTAATTCTAAAGTAATTATACAATGGTTTAATTTAACTCAGTTGGAAGGAATTGTAACAGGTTCAGTTCTTTTGACGGGGTTGAGATTTGTCTATTTCGTTTATAATGGAGTAAGTAAGACAATAGTTTAGGTAAGTAAGTTAGATGTTCAAAATTAAAACCAAACAAAAATCGGATTGACAGTTTAGGATTTTTACGAAAATAACGTAAGAAAAATTAGTTGAATATAATTATCATATCAATATTCGTTCTATCAACACAAATTCCTTTCAATTAAATACAACAACAAAACAAATCAAAAAATATTTTTACTTAAAATTATAATTTCATACCAGGCGAACATAAAATTGAAGAACAATAATGTATTTTTATTTTTGGCGCAAACTATAATACATAAACTGGCAACGTTGCCGAACGCCCCGATTAATTACAAAGGTTTCTCTACTTCATAAGAGGAATTGCGCACAATTTATTAGCAACTCCTCGTTTAAGGTAGAAAATATTTCTCCACCTTAAAAGAGGAGTTTTGTAATTAATCGGGGCGTGCGGCAGCGTTGCCAGTTTTAGTATTATAGTTCGTTTTAGTATTATAGTTCTTCAATTTTCCTTTCGCCTTTTATACAATTTGATTTTGAAGTAAAATTATTTTTTGATATGGTTTGTTGTTCTATTTTGTTGAAAGGATGAGCGATGTGAAAAATAAGGCCTAAATCACATTCGAATTGACCACTTTTTAAATCATTTTGATTATTTAAGTTGTTTAAACTAACGTAACAAAAATTATTTAAATATGTAACAAACGATCCATCAATCGTTTAATCAAAAATAATTTTCCTTTCAATCAAATACAACAACAAAACAAATTCAAAACACATTAATTTTACTTAAAATCAAACTTAATACCAGGCGAACATAAATTTGAAGGACAAAAATTCATTTATATTTTTGGCGCAAACTCTAATACTTAAACTGGCAACGCTGCCGCACATTTCTCCCCTTTAAAAGGGGGATTGTAAATAAACTATATGCAATTCCCCATTTAAAGTGGAGAAATGTTTTGTGATTAATTAGCGTTGCCAGTTTAAGTATTATCGTTCACGCCCTAATTAAAAATGAATTTTCGTTCTCCACTTTTATGTTCGCCTGGTATAAAATTGTCTTTTGACGTAATTTGGGAAGTAATTGTATTTTTTCTTGTTCTATTTGGTTAAAATAAAGTCCTAGTTCGACCAAGAACACATTCGAATTGACCAGTTTCCATCGACTTAACCTTTGAGTTATATAGCAAAAATTAGGATTTTCACGGGAGCAGAATAAAGTAAAAATAATTATTTGTATAAGTTTCAATCAATATTCGTCCAATTAACCCAAATTCCTTTCAATCAAATACAACAACAAAACAAATCCAAAAATTTTATTACTCAACAATCAAATTTTATACCAGGCGAATGGAAAATTGAATACTTAAACTGGCAACGCTGCCGAACGCCCCGATTAAATACAAATGGTTGCAACTCCCCTTCTAAGGTGGGAAAATATTTTCAATATCTTAACCAGACGAACATAAAATTGAAGATCAAAAATTGATTTTATAAATTAAAATCAATTTTTGTTCTTCAATTTTAGGTTCGCTTGGTATAAGACGAATTGACCACTTTTTATATCATCTTGGTTATTGAGTTATATAATAAAAATTGAGACTTTTACGTCTTCAAAATAACGTAACAAAAATTATTTGAATATGTCAAAAACTTGCAATCAATGTTCGTTGAACAATAAAAATTCCTTTCAACAAAATGACTATACAATTTTTTTTTACTTGGCTGTCTGTATCTTTGCAATCTGTTTTGGGCCTAAATTATAAATGAATTTTTGTTTCTTCAATTTTCTGTTCACTTCAACTTTTAAGCAAAACAATTTTGTTGAAAGAAATATTTGTTGATTGAACGAACATTGATTGAAAGTTTGTGACATATTCAAATAATTTTTACATTTTTTTTTTGGCTATATAACTCAATAATCAAGAGTGGTTATTTCGATTTCGATTGTAGGTTAAATTTTTAACATATTTTTTACAAAGTGGTCAAATTTTTAAATCATCTTGATTATTTGAGTTGTATAGAAAAAATAAGAACTTTGACGGGTTTAAAATTACGTAACAAAAATTATTTGAATGTGGCACAAACGATCCATCCAATCAACAGAACAAATTCAAAACCCATTATTTTTACTTAAAATCAAATTTTATACCAGGCGAACATAAAATTGAAGAACAAAAATTCATAAGCAATTTGGCGCAAACTATTATACTTAAACTGGCAACGCTGCCGAACGCCCCAATTAATTACAAAGGTTTCTCTACTTTATAAATGAATTGCGCACAATTTATTTGCAACTCCTCTTTTAAGGTGGAGAAATATTTTCTATGCCATCGGGTCGTGCGGCAGCGTTGCCAGTTTAAGTATTACAGTTCCCGCCAAAACCGGTCGCGTATAAAATTTGATTTTGAAGTAATTTTTTTTATTTGTTTTGTTGTTGTATTTTGTTGAAAGGAATTTGTATTGAACGAACATTGATTGAAAGTTTGTGAAATATTTAAATAAATTTTACGTTATTTTGAATTAGAAAATCATTAGTTTTGCTATATCACTCAATAATCAAGATGAGTGGTCATTTTGAATGTGATTGTAGGTCAAATTTTTACATCGAACTTATACCAGGCGAACATAAGTTGAAGAACAAAAATTCATTTTTAATTTTAGTGCGAACTATAATACTTAAACTGGCAACGCTGCCGCACATTTCTCCTCCCCTTTAAAAGGGGGATTGTAAATAAATTATATACATTTCCCCATTTAAAGTGGAGAAATGTTTTGTGATTGATCAGCGTTGCCAGTTTAAGTATTATCGTTCACGTCCTAATTAAAAATGAATTTTTATTCTCCACTTTTATGTTCGCCTGGTATAAAATTGTCTTTTGAAGTACAGTAATTTGTGAAGTAATTGTATTTTTGTTGTTGTATTTGGTTGAAGAAATGGTTGTTAATTGAAAGGAAAAGTTTACAACAATAAGTTCTGTTTACTGATATTCTAAGATTTAGGTAACTAAGTTCAAATTAATCGGTCGTTCGGCGGCGTTGCCAGTTTAAGTATTATAGTTCACGTCTAGATTCTCGTAGGGAAATTATTAAAATTCGTTTGTTTTTCATTAATTTTAATTTTATTTTAAATTTTTCTTTTTCTTAACACATGCATACAATTCACATTCAATTTATAATTATTAATTAATTAGAAAAAAATTACTTTTATCGACAAACAGAAAATTTGATTTTTTTTTTAAATGGAAAATTTAAAACTGAAATGAAAATTAAAACATAAACTTATAGAGATTTTAATAAAATTTTCATGGAAATTTAGAAGAATTAATTTAAGTAATTTCTGTTTTAAATAATGTGGTGCACTGTCCTAACACCATGGTCACTGTAACCGAGACCAGTACTGTGATGTCATATCGGATACAGAGCCTTGACCGGGCACAGCTACTGGTACTGATATTCCAGGTGATATAAGCCCTGATACGATAAAATTGTAAGGTTAAGAATTTTATTTCAAAATTTGTATCAAATCGGACTTACCTGTACTGTTTACATTCGGTGTACCATATGGAGATGTCCCATTACCGTTATTGATTTGTTGATGGTATCCGGTGCCACTTCCAATTGATACTTGGGTTGGAGAGCACGAGGAATGTCGTGTGCCGTAGCCTAAGCCTATTGGATCGTAAACCGAAGCATGATGATGATGATGGTGATGATGATGATGATGCGGATGATGATGGGAATGCAATGGCCCGATTAGCGGAGAGTTTGTTTGTCCATTTAGCAGCAGACTATTCGACGATGGTCCACCATTTGTTAGTCCGGATCCAGTGCCGCCCGACGAGGACGAGGACGATGAACAAGTACCTATTCATAATTATAAATGATATTGTGTAAAAGAAAACGTTTTTAAGACACTTGAGTTAATATAAACTTACCTGTTGGTGTCATGTGACATTGGTACGGCGATGATGGATTTATGTCTCGCTGCTGCAAACACGACGACGATGATGGTGTTATATTTCCAACAGGAATAACGCCTAAATTTGGTGATGTCGGTATTGAAGTTAGCGACGGATGTGAAAATGTTGACATCGAAGTCATTGGACTGTACGTATCGCTCATTGCGATCGGTGGTGGGATTGTCGAGTACATTGAACTGATGGCCGAACCAAATCCCGAATTCAAATTTAATCGAGGCGGTGATAGTGAAGATATTGGTATATGATGATTGCTCGACGAAATGCCACTTCCAATAAGGACGCCACCACTAAGCGGAGCATTTCCGATTAGTGAATTTTGCATATCATTTGGATTGTTGCTGTTCGATGTGAGCACTAAATTTGTTGGAGATACGGCTCCACCCACTCCACCCATCGATGCCGATGATGTTCGACTACCAATTCCGCTGCCACTACCGCCACCCCCACTACCGCTTGTAATTGAATTTGTAGGTGTTCGTCGCTGATTTCGTAATTTTTCTTCGCGCCGCCATTTTGCTCGGCGATTTGAAAACCATACTTGTATACGAGCCTCGGGCAAACCAATTTTCGATGCTAATCGCTCGCGTGCAAATACATCCGGATAGTGCGTTCGCTCGAATTCCTTTTCTAAACTATCGATTTGTTCGTTTGTAAATGAGGTGCGATTTCTTTGTAATTTACGTTTCAAACGTAGCCGAGCTTGATCATCGTCAGCGCATATCGTCGATCCAGTATTAGAATTTTCACCTTCACCCGATCCCGTTTCATCGGAATGTTGACCATCCATCTCTGTAGAAGAAATATAATTATAAAATCTAATTAGTAATTACCAATCTATCTACATATATACAAGGGGAAGTTTATTCTAGATGGTTCACATATATAGTTGACGTTCAAGAACTGTTACACTGCCAAGCAAATGGTACACTTATAAACCAAATGCACGTCAGACTTCTAATAAACTTGATAACATCTTTGGACGGTGTTTGCATCACTCTATTCGTGTTTTTCAAATAATATCTTAAAGGAACATGACCTGTAATGAATTTGATTAACACCTGCAACTCATGTTTGCCAAGTACGAGAAGTCTTTGACTCGACACGAGGTGTTTGTTTAAGGGACTCCATTGAAAGAAGTACCATTTTAGACTTAATGGGACTCAAAAGCCTTTAGGGCCAAACATTCTACCGAGTGATAGACGTTATGATTGTTTGGGACATCCAATAGATCATTTTAGGTTGTAAGCCATAGGTATGTCCAAAGTACCTTACTTTTCCAAGATATTTATCTACGTCGGAAAATTTTTACAACTATACCATTTTAAGATGGAGCAACAAGCGCTAGCTTCCTCCTCCTGAAATAACTGTGTCAAATATTTATAACAACTAGCCTCACCTCGATTCGTTTGAAGACGACGGAGAAAGCTGGTAAAATCATTAGGACGGCTTTCACGAGCCTTGTTTCATATGCCAGATCAATGGTCACCTACGCCTTTTTTTCACATAAAATATAAAGGCCGATGCTTGCATGCTGTATAAGATAGCAGAAAATTTTCAGCAGAAAAAATGATTTTCATACTCACCACCAGGGGCACTACTATCGCTAAAGAGAATTTCTTCTGCTGTCATTTTTGTATATTTCAGTTTGACTTTCTAGAAGCTAAGTCATCTTATCTCCATACATACAAATAAGATTGAGGGTAATCGACCGAGTTTGAGTGCCTCCAGAATTTTTCAAAGTTTTGGCCCATCCATAAAAATCAGTTTTTGACTGTGAGCTATGGATGGACCCCCCTGTAACCAATATGCCATTATGATTCTCGAATAGCTTAGATAACCATACATCTGAATATAAAGTTTGAGGATAATTTTAGGGGCATACATATCATATAGTTAGATTAGTTCTCATTACTTTCACTGCCAATATTACTAGCTTAAGAACTACATGCAATTGTACATCTACTTTAATAATTAAAACAATTTAGGTATCTTAATTATTGTAGAATATTATTTTAATTGGCTAGTCTTTAAGGCTACAGAACCTACTGGGTTAAACAGTGTATAGTAAGAGATTTCATGTCATTTTGAAGCAATGAGTTAACAAAATTGGACCAGACCATCGTTAAGCCCAAACTATCCTACCTTCGACCGAGTTGTTTGGTGTGATTTAAACTACTATATACATCAAAACAACGAGACTTTCATTAAAGATGATACTTTAAAACCATTGAATTAGCAGTAAACTGTAAGTAGAATTTCATTTACTGTACCAAATGCTGTACCTTGGCTACGCGACGATCGAAACTGTTTATAGATAATCAGTTAGAATAGTTAGAACGCTATAGTTGTATTAATACAGGATCGACTGCCGAACTGAACACTATAATAGTTAAACCGCAGTTGAACACAAGTTAAATTATCAAACGACAACTATACGTGATTGCCCGAGACATCCTTCAAAGTAGGTTAGTTAAACTACACTTAATATGTGAAGAGCTCGTTCGAGCCTTTTCAAACACAAACAAATCGAGAGATCTGATCAGTAAATAGTCTCACAATAGTAAGATGTCACAAGTTTCTTAATCTACCTTTTGATCAACGGTACCATTTCGTTACAATTGGCTTCGGTTTTATTCCAATTCATCGCCAGCAATTTGTAAGCAAACTCCTTTATTCTGGTTCCCAATTTAATTTCATGACCAAACCACTTGCGTCGTCATTAAACATTCACAGCATAACAGGGTTGTCAAAATACGAGGAATTGGATCCAATACCATTATCTATTCTGGTAGTTTGAAAATCACTATAAAATTGCATACACATTTTTCTATCACATCAGATGTTCAAGTTCTTCCAAAAATAACAAGCCTATTGTATCTTATCATAATTTTGAATCGTAGACGATTTCGTCCCATATAAAATTACCTGATCCGAGTTTTTTAAGTTTCAAAATAACGATTTATTGCTGGCCGCCGAGATATGTCAAGAATAGATATGCCATAATACTCTGTGGGACAAATCAGGTTGACTTCAGAGTACAAACTGTAGTTGGTCGAATTATATCTGGAAGGTACTAGTCACCACATTCAATTGTTCAATATGAACAGGGTTTATGCTGACAATCCATGGAAGTTACAACAACATTTAGAATTAGCTTAAGATTAAATTTCAAATACATTAAAATACATTTTTTTATATACTATGACATAAAAAACATACTAACCGGGTGAATTGCTTATAAGCAATTTTAAAATTTCATATTACAATTGTAGGTTATGTTGTTAGTGTAATTACTAAGAACAAATTTATATATAACAAATTTTGCCACTATACGGTCGTTTGTTGAACTATGCTGGCTTGTTAACTGGACCGTAAAATGGCCATAATGCTCTTAAAATAGCAGCAACAGAACGATTATTTTGATAAAAAATTTGCACGATTTGAAATTGCGGTTCACGTGTGTAGCGTTCCATGATGAAATGTATACTTGAGGGGGTGCCACAATTGAGCCGGAGGTTTCACTAAGTCGGGTAAAACCAGCAGATCGTGCCAACATTTCTTATTGGTTTTATTAAAGATTGTACTTAATATTCTTTATTGATTTGAAATTACACGTGATATAATGAAGAATTAAATGAAATAATTAATAACTTTTTATGTTGTTTCTTGTCCGAACAACGATTATGAACCAACTCAACCCCCGGTTTCGACATCCAAACTCATTGAAGACTTGACTATCTATCTCGCTTTTCTTTTCGTCTCTTTGTTTCTATTTCTCCTTCATAATGTCGCGCGCAGTTACATCGATGTGTCGGTTACTAAAAGGTCACTTAATTATGAGATTGACGGCGATGAAGTTGAGGGTGTCAATGTCGCCACACTACCCCGCCCCTAGTGAACTTGTTGAATGATTAGTTGAAACGAGGGGGTCGCTTTATGACGCGTCCTGCTCGCGTTGCTGTGTGCATCTTTGGCTCCTGCGAATCGTCGATCTTGAAAGTCACCTGCTTTTTACTTTTTCCAACCTGGTTTTCGTCTTCTGAACATGGTTTAACCTTACGTTCTGGGTTATCTGGACCTGCGTTATTAGGTACTCCAAGCGGTGGCTCTGCACTACGACTCTGCTCACTGTCTTCCTTTGCATCCTGATCATCCGATTCAATAAAACACGGTTTTAAGCGGTCTATAGAAATATTCGATTCGATCCCTTTTACCAAGATTGTATAAAATTTTTCCGTTCGATGAACCACACGGTATGGGCCTTCGTACGGTGGTTGTAGTGATTACGCAACGCGTCTGTACGTGTGAGCAAGTCTTGAGATCTTTAAAGACAAAAATTGCTGGTTTTGTGACATGTCGCGCCGGAGAAGATGGTTGTATAATCTTGAAATAATGTTGGATTTGTTTAACAACTTGATTTTGTGATAAAATCGATGATGGTTGTATCATATCCCCAGGTAGTCGTAAACTTTTTAGGAACAAATGGTCTTGGTGTACCAGTGGAAACGTCACAGACTTAGGATTTATTTGTTCCGAAAACAGGTACTTTATCGAATTTTAAATTATCGTTATTCTTCATCAATATTTTTAGTTCACTGTCATCCGATTGCTCATCCGCCATGATAGCGTAATCTATGGTGGCTGTAATTGTTAACGCATCGATGCGAGAGAGTGCGTCGGCGATCACGTTATCTATCCCAGAAATATGCTGTATGCCTGACGTGTATTGGGCTATCAAATCAAGATGCGGGCGTTGACGGGGCGATGCTTTTTCTAAATTTTGTTGTAAAGCAAACGTGATAGGTTTGTGATCAGTATATAAGTTAAATTCTCGACCGTCGATGAAGTGTTTTAAGTGTTTTATCGCTGCGTATGCTGCTAGTAATTCTCTATCGTAGGCACTGTATTTTTTCTCAGTTTCAGTGAGTTTACGTGAAAAAAAACTTAGTGGTTGCCACCCCTCTTTGGCCTGTTGCTGCACTACGGCCCCGATTGATTGATTTGAGGCGTCGACCATGATTGCCATTTTTAATTGAATTGATGGATGGGCTAACTGGGTGACCTTTACCAAACGCTCTTTGCAACGTTCGAAAGCTAGATTTGCTTGATCGTTCCACGTTATTTTGCTGTTATCGTTTTTTTTCGATTTTTTAGCAAATCATATAAGTTGGCTTGATCTTGGGCCGCGTTTGGTAGAAAAATGCAATAGTAATTAAGCATGCCCAATAATCGTTGAACACTTTTAGTGGTTGTCGGACGCGTGAAACTCGTTATTGCTTCGATTCGAGATTGGGCTGGCATAATTCCAGCTGCCGAAATATCAAAACCTAGAAAGCTGATTTCTGAAATTTAATACGTCACGTTTTACAAAATTGTCGCATTTGGGGCACGGAAAACCCGCACGCATACATTGAAAAGCCGGTACACCCAAAACGAGTCACTGTTTGGTGCGGATTTTGGTCCAGATGCATAATTCGGCCATTTTTCAATGGCGATCGATATCGGGCCATGTTGAACGAATTTTTGTTCACAAAAATTGAAGAGGAGGATATTGGCAACATTTGGTTTCAACAGAACGGCGCTACGTGCCACACAGCTGAAGCTACACTCGATGTTTTGCGCCCTGTTTTTGAAGACCGCATTATCAGCCGCAGAGCTGATGTCGTTTGGCCACCTCGGAGCTGCGATTTGACACCGTTGGACTTTTATTTGTGGGGTGCCCTCAAAGATAAGTGCTACGCCGACAAGCCAGAGACAATTGACGCTTTAAAGGACAATATTCGTGAAGCCATTGGTGAAATACAGCTGCACACAATCGATAATGTGCTTAAAAATTGGACCGATCGTGTAGGCCACTGCATGGCCAGCCGAGGCAGCCATTTGAATGAAATTATTTTCCATTACTAACCGGAAGGATTGTACTTTTAAATAAAAAAAAGAAATTTGAGAAAATATTCAGTAGTTTTTTTATAGCATTTTCAAAAAAAAAAAGTTATTTGGCGGACCTTTAGTTAAAATATTGATGAAAATTAAAAAATTTACAGAAAAATTCTGTTGGCTATACAAAAATGACAGCAGAAGAAATTCTCTTAAGCGATATTAGTGCTCCTGGTGGTGAGTATAGAAATCATTTTTCCTGCTGAAAATGTTCTGCTATTTTATACAGCATGATGATTGCATGACTCAAAATAGGCTACATATTGAACATACCTATTGTTAAAAGATGCTACATGTCCGATAGCTGTTATTCTACACTCAATCGAGATCCGAAGTGAAACCCGTACTGCGAGACCGAATATAATATCTAAATGCTCATCGCGTACTGAGTATCTTCATTTTATATGTGAACCCTCTTCATATATTTTGTTTTTGTTTGTGAAGCGGATCAAAATTATTGTAGGGGTGGTAATATCCATGGCATAAAAAGAATCGAAACAAAAATAAGAAAAGATACCTTATCACAACTTTCTGCCTGAGTGACTTTATAAAAATTGTACGTATACATTTGGTTGTTCGTGTTGTTGTTTGTGTGTTCTCGTCTCGCGATTTTTTCTTCTTTTCGCCTTTTCTTGTGTTCGAATTTATTGTTATTTTTAGAGAAAAGCAAAAATATATATTTATATACTCGTACATCTTCACCCGGACTCCCACCATTCGGCAAATATATATCTCGCGAAAAACACAATTTTTCATATTTCTATAATGCTTTTCGTAATAATCTGTGCGAAGGAATCAATAAATGTGAGGTACTTCTCGGTTTTTATGTAAGGCACCCCAAATAGGGCGAATTGTATCGTTCTCGCTACACACATCCTTCTACATATACACATGCTTTATGTATTCAAATCTCATTCAAATTGATTTTTTATCGTGCACATATATCCTTTTTTTTATCACTTTATACTCGATTCGCCCCATATACAAATTCGACAAAAAGGGTTGTACATAGATTAAATTGAAATATTCTTCAAACATACAAAAAGGCAGCTTCGACGTTATGTTAACAGCACAGCTTCGGAATTCATTATACACAGAAATATGGTATCAAAACAAAAAAAAATAAAAGCACAGCTTGAGCACCATCTAAAGGATATAATATACAGTGAGGCACAAAAATCGTGATCAGGTTGTTGTGTAGGCAGGATAAACACAAGGCACAGCAGAAAAGACCAATTGTGAGTCCTTCGCTAGATGACGAGAACTCTCCATCTAGAATGTTATGCATAACCTGGCCATTTTAAATTCCTAATGGAGTACAGCATCAATCCGGAAGCTCCTTAAAAGGATCCACGTATCGTTGATCATATCCATTTCAGATCTAGGAATAAACGGACCCTTTAAACTACTTGGAAGGGTTAATAACAAGTTGTAGTTTGTCAAGACACGAGGTCTATGAATAAAGCATTCTAAACAAGTTCAATCAAAATTCTCAAAAGCTGGAGCCCATTTAGAATTCTAGGCATAACCTGGCCATTTTAAATTCCTTGTGTTTAGTACAGCATCAATTCGGAAACTCCTTAAAAGGACCCACGTATTATTGATCATAACCATTTCAGATAAAGATGAGAAAGGTCTTCGATAAGGACGCTCGCAATATGCTAGGTTATAGAAAAAATAAATTACGTGTCACACCGAGCATGTCACATGAAGAGGTTTTCTTTGGACAGTGTACAGTCTGGATGCTTCTCATAGTTCGCTATATCTATCTATAGGAATAACTAGACCATTTAAATTACGTGGAAGTAGTGGATGGATTACAAGATACAAGTAACAACTCGAAATACAACACACATTCAATTAACAGCAAGCAGCCACACGCTTCATTGGTGACCCCGACGGGCCTGTTTAGGGAACAACACGTCAATACCTTCTGACTCAAACTCCCGATACCTGGCAAAAATTAACTTCTCACCATGGAATTTCTGCCTTCTCTCTCAATAATACGTAGTGGTTCGTTTCGCGCTCTCAAGGCACAGTTCGTTTCATGTCGCAACAAGCCTAATCAATAAGCGGGCGAAATCAGGCACCCCAACGCATTGTGGCATAGATCATCATAATCAAAACACGAGGGGGAATCTCACTTTCGGGGAAGTACTGTGGCGACCTGAGCAACTTATAAGATCAGAAGGTTGCGTGTTCAAATCACTTCGGGGTCACCAATGAAGCGTGTTGCGTGCTGTAAATTGAGTGTGAGTTGTACTTCGGATTTGTTCCTTGTATCTTGTAATCCACTAGGCCGGTTTCTATCTGATGACGTCATTCGATCTGATGACCGTGTGATCGAAAAGATCAAATCCATCTCATCAGGCATATGCTACCGGACTTGATATTCATACTGTGCGATTCGTATATATACTTTCGATCGTGACGCGACAGTACTAGTGAATTACAAGAACTTAACTCAAAATATCGATTTTATGTTAATTGCGTGTGGCGTGAGCTAATTGCGATTTGTTTGAGTTGCTCTGGTCGCCACAAGTTCAATCAAAATTCTCAAATACTGGGACCCTAGAGGGAGCCCCTGGTGATTCAAGAAGTTTATGTAGTCTAACAGGACCTACCAGCTAAGCATGGTGCAAGACTCGATTACCTCACAGAACATACGGGTGATGCTACCAGAATTAAAGTTAAACCCATGAACCGCACCTTCTTCAAGATAAGGTACCTGTGCAAAAACAAAACAATCCTGGGGTCAATACACTTCAATTTGAGACATTGTGGGATATATGCAAACGTGGATGAGAGTCTGTCCCTACTATTTAGTTTGTAGCCGAAGCGTTCCAAACTCTTTTCCAGGTCTCTTGTAACGTCCTACTTTATGCCGAAAACAAAATGCGGTCGTTCGATTACAGACCCGATATGCGTAGACCATTTGATCTGCACATTGCATTGCTGTTTGTAGGACTATAGTACTGACATGGAAGATGGATCTGCCCATGAGTTTTGCACTTATTGTGTACATCCACATCACCGATCGTAATCGAATGAAATATCGGGTTTGCATTCAGCCTTTATATAAAACGGAACATAAAGACGTCTTCGTGATTGTTGTGGTCCTTATAAACTAACAAAAGCTTGACGTCGTGGCGGCCAACATTGTTTGTCGAGTTTTTTTTATCTCTAATCTGTTTTTGAGGCTCAAGGCACTCCCTTCTTGTTCGCGGTTCGAATATTTACGTCCTTGCTTTTACGCCATTACAGCCAATTCGAGGACGTACAGCTATAGGTCCGATTTTCCCAACCATCTGCACATTGCATAGCTCCATGCCAGTCTATAGTGCTGGGTCGGCCTATGAGTTTTGCACTCCGACAGGGGGTCATAGTTGTGTTCATTCACACCACAGATCGTAATCTCATGGTGAAAAATTTCGTTTGCATCCTGCCCCTAGCGGGATTCGAGCTCGGTACCTCCCAACTGCCGCAGCTTTCACCACTGCGCCACCTGGGCGGTGTTGGTCGAGTTATATATACATGTTTATATATAATGGCTATACATTAGCTCTGATACACAAGCCATCCATGGGATAAAATATTTAGATGGCTAACAGAGGAGTAAACCAATGACCTTTGTCAATGTCATCAGGACGCGATTTTGATCCTATCTTGATCAAAAGCTTCCAGATTAGAGCTGGGCCTCTATTATAATAACTAAAGAAGGCGGAAAGTATTCAATCCACATACTTACACATTGAAAATACCCAATTGTGATATTTTGGTCACCAAAGGGACCCAGAGATACCCGAACGACAGAACAAGCACGCTCCTTACTCTGTCAACGAGGACGACAAATAATGGCCTATATAAAGGTTGACTCAGCTCCAGAGAGCCATTTCAATGTGAAACAAAGATAATTAACAAGAAATGTACTCTGGATGAGTGGAGGAGTTGAGTGATTACCAGAGGGCCATAATTATATTTTTGCATCCTATACTCACTTATACCACCTCAATATATTTCGAACAAAATTCTTCTCTTATACATGAGTGTGGATCGGAACAAGGGAAAAAGTACTCCTCTTGTTCTAGGCTGCCACGCTAAGCCACAACAACTGCCTTCACATCCACATGACTTTAGTTAAAGGAGGAAGCAAAATAATCCTGCACTTCACGAACTTGACACTAAAGAGCAGCTTCCAAAGTTACTTTGACTCTTAGTTACGGATTAAGTTCTTATTCATCTGTAAAAATCTGACTGTTTCAGTCAAAATTATGTAGATGATCTGGATATTTTGACTGGGCGGATCGAGAATGCTTTATAGTAGGTATAGACATGGCAAGGGCCTACTTGGCCTGGAATCCGTTATAACTCTTCATAATCAACAGACGTTTATTTATGTATGATTTGGTGCGACTCGGCGAGTTGACAAGCAACCCTTTAATCAGGTCTACATTTTTTTAGTGTCACGGTCATGTGGGTACCACCACTTACAGTATGAAAAATAACGAGATAGTATCGGTTTGTTAAATAAATCTGTTTTGTAGCACCCTTGATAAAGCAACGGTACCACGAATAACTTTTATGTGGGCACTAGAGCACATCCATCCATTGCGCTGGAACCTATCTGCGGAGTTAGAATTATTTAGGATTACAGGGTCTGTCCGGAAGGAATGGCATATACATTGAATGTTACTGGCACTAAGGAACGGTGCTGCATATACTGTATTCTGTTATGTGCAACGAGGCTGACAATGATGGGTTACGGTCATTTTTTCAACATTTCCCGTGGGAGAGCCTTTTTTAGACGACGCCATTTCCAGTTTCACCGAAACCGTTCTACATGAAATGAGTAAATATATTGCATTATTCTTTACCAACCCCAATCCTAATTTTAAAATCTTTTCAAAAGAAGCCGCCAAAGCAGCCAGACAAAATAAATCTGCTTCACTCGATCGCATAACTTTTACCAGATGGTCGCATCGGTTGCCAATATTTCTAAAACATCTATTTCGGCATTGAAATATGCAGGTGGTGCTGGTGGTGGATCCATATTTGCAGGCCGACTTACTGGCTAGCGTTTTCACTTCGAACTCGACCTTAGTTGTCCCGGATGGAGTTACGCCTTCATCAATTTCGTATTGTGGTTCCAAAATGGATCCTGTAAACATCTCGAAGGAAATTGTCTTCAGGAACCTGAAGGCAATGGACATAAATAAGGCCACTGGACCTGACGGAATTCCTGTTCGAATATTGAAGGAAGTTTGCCAGTAACTTGGGTCCAATATTAACTAAAATTTCTCTTTTCTTATAAGCAAGGTAAACCGGTTCTTAAACGTGGTTGTGATAAAACTGACCCCTCAAACTACCGGCCAATATCAATTGTGTCAGCCGTGGCTAAAGTTTTTGAGAAATCGCTTCACAACCGATCTCTTGACCAAATGCCGGAGTCCCTCAGGGATCAGTTATGTCACCAACTTTGTTTTTTTTATACATAAATGACTTGTTGGTTAGCACTGTAAGCCCTATCCACAGTTTTGCTGATGATGCGACATTGCACTGTTTTATTTCATTCGAGGTCGACCCTACTCCTTCAGAGTTAAACGGTAAACGGCAAGTACAAAGCAAGGAGGGTATTGGATTTCACACGAGAAGCATATATAACCTGAGAGCCCTGGCGAGCAAGTTCATCCGCCTCTTCATTTCGCACCACCTAAGAGAAAAAGAAGTTTACTTTCAATGTCTTACGGGAAATTCCATACATGTTAGAACGGGTCATGTTAAGCTTGGCATTTCCAAACCCATTTACCACACTCTTCAACCAAGCGTCACTTGAATTTCCCGGAACGCCCCAAAACATGTGACACGAGCATACCAAGTTTATATTTGAAAATCCCCGATAATTCGCAGACTTTTTTGAATCCCGTGTACATACAAGCATATAAAAAGTTATTATTTTGATTGGATTTTTTTATATATTTTCCAAATACCACCCATGTCATATTCAACATTCAAACAACAAACACAAATCACCCACATATACATTTTCATAATCCACCCATCATAAAAAAAAAAAAATCAAAACAGAAATATTCTTAAATGAACCCAAAAATATTCCCTAAAGGGATTTTTGGAAAATTTGTTGCAATTCAAATTTGAATATATGAAAAAGGAAAATATTACGAAGGAAAGAGTCAGTCAGGCAAGAGAGATAAGAGAATAGAAAATCTCCCCTCATCTTTAAAAATTTTCCTATGCTAGTTTATGTTTTATACTAAGGAGGATCTTTTTTGTTGTAGATTTTCCTTGAAGGGTAGGTAAGTGATGAGGGGTATTATGATTTTTTATGTGCTATGTTATATGGTTAAGAGTGTGTGGTTTACATATATGTATACATAAAGCGAAATTGTATCAAATTTAAATTAAATGTCACCACCAGACCTCGTTTATGCATCCATCATACATATTTTGTTTGAACAATACTCCCATGTACACCGCGATTAGTCTTTTGAAACAATACATGGCAACAAATTAGCGAACGGTTTCGATTTAAGATTTGTCCACGTTATATTGCAGCGGTGGGGCACCTATGATACGCGTATCAAAATATCAGCTAGAATGAAATTCAGTTAATTATATTCAGGAGCCCCGATAACTGGCTGGGATTCAATGGAGTAATCATTCATTAATCTGGAATGTGCTTCAAACACTCTAGCAACCTCTTTAACAACCCAACCAACATGAACATGCTTTTTCAAATTCATACAATAGAGAGGCATTTGAAGCTCAGCTTGGGACTGCATTAATCACAACGAGCAATGACATAAACGAAGCAGATCTCATTTATAAATACTGGACATGTATGAGAGAGTATCGGTTGGACTAATGACTCATTTTACAATAATTTTGATAATCTGATGGTCTATATCCCAGGACACGAAGTCAGATTGTTGAATTCATTGCTAGAGTTTTTTTTATCTCTGATCTGTTTTGGGGCTCAGGGCACTCCCTAGTTGTTCGCGGTTCGCTTATTTACGTCCTTACTTTTTTTGACCCTAATCCCTTTTGCATCCTGCCCCTATCGGGATTCGAACCCGGTACCTCCCTCCGGGATCTTCGTAAGCAATGACCTGGTCACCTGGTCATTAGAAAGCTACAATGAATGTTTTCGTACAAGTCAGGCAGGACAGGAGAGTATATAGTGCGATTTTTGAAGATCTGCAATATCATTTTGCGATCTTATTTCTTTTGGCTATTTTTACAGGCTATTATTAGCCCGTACCGTGTCAACCATCTCTCTCCAGCTCTTTCTAATTATATCCAATTAGAAGTTTTTTTTAAGCATAAAACTTGTTTGGGTCTGCTGTACCAGTGTCCAGTTCCCTTGTTATATAATATTCATTCGGTTAACTCATGTGGTTTGATTCGTTGGAGCCGCCTTACTTCGTTTGTACTGTCCAGTAGTTGTACGGCCTCGACGTTGGTGTGGGTAAGAAGTCTATTCTAATGTTTTATGGCATATTCGTGGATGACGTCGTCTATAAATTGAATTTTTAGATCATTCTGTATTTCCCGGCACTTGCGCTCCATTGAAGTATAAGCTCCATTGAGCTTTGATTGTGATTCGACTACTGACATAATTACGGTGTCATCGGCAAACGTACCGATGAATGTTTTATTCGTTGTCGGTATGCTCTTAGTGTAGAGAAGGTAAATGACAGGTCTTGAAACACTTCCCTGCGGAACTCCCGCTAACGTTGGATAAAAGTCAGAACATGTTTCTTCATGGATGACTCTAAATGGACGATCAGAGAGGTATGATTCAAGCAGCTGGCAATAGTTTTGTGGTAGCATTTTGCTCATTTTTTGCTCATCAAAGGCCTGCGATACATCCAGAAATACGGCGGGGCAATATTTCTTTTCTTCTAACTCTTGCTCTATTACCGTAGTTATTCGATGGACTTGATCTATTGTCGAGTGGTTGTTCCTGAGCCCAAATTGAAAATCAGGGACGTTTACCATGGGCTTTAGACGTTTCAGTAGTAGTTTTTCAAACAGCTTTGATTGGGTCGGAAGCAGTGAAATTGGTCTGTATGATGTTACTTCTTCATCTGGTTTACCAGGTTTCTTCAGCATAAGTATTTGGGCCGTTTTGAAGCATTTGGGTACATACTTCAATCTCATACAGGCATTAAATAAGTATGTGATCATGATGATTGCTTAACGTGGAAGCTCCTTGAACAGACCCGGTGATATTTCATCAATTTCTGGTGCCTTCTTTTGGTTCAGACTTTTGTCGATTTCTTGAGCAATTTCCATTGGTGTGACCCTTTTAAAATCCTGATTTGGTTGATAAGCAGGTTTTGCGTCAATGTTGGATTGAATGTCATGGGGCTGAAATACTGTTGCTAAGTGTTGAGCAAAGAGTTCCGCTTTTTCTTTGTCTTGTCGAACCCAACTGCCTTGAGCATTTCTTATAGGTGGTATTCGAACTACAGGTCGTTTAAATTTTCTGGTTGCTTTCCATAACGAGTATCCTTATTTATTTCAGGACCTAGCCCGCTTAGGTAGTTGTCGAAGCAATCCTGTTTGAAGCTTTTAATTAGTCTATTGACTTTGCTACTTACACGATTGAAAGTTGTCTTGTCAGCGGGAATTCTGGTCAGATGCCATATTCTTGACTTCGAACTCCGCTTTATCCTATATTTCTGGAGTAATTAGACTGGCGTTTACTGATAACAGTACAGGGGTGTGATCAGACGTTAAGTCGTTAATTCTTTCGACACTAGTGCAAGAAATCAGGTAGATCTGGAATTTTTCCTGCATCCGTTGGCCAATACTTTGGCCCCTCTGGAGAAAAATATTCGCAGTTATTTTCATGAATGGCATTGAACAAAGCATTTCTTTTCCCAGGGGAAATTAGCCTGGAACCCCAAGCTGTATGTTTTATATTGGGACTGCGTTTGTGTATGCCATGGAGGACAGTATGCTGCCTTGTCTTGTTCGGTGGCTCAATTTTTACTGTACAGTACGCAAGTTTCTTGATTTTTGTCTCTTTGTTCTAAGTCGACGTAAAACAATGAAAAGTGTTTCTTGACTTTTTCACCATTAATTGTGATCATTTTGTATATGTTGGTAATTTCTGCGACTTCATGTCTCATTTTTTCTAAGTCTGCTTTAATTTCATTGTGACTAATGGAAGGTGGTAAGCCTCTGATAACCACTCTATAGGCCTTTCCGCTCTCCAGCTGGTAAGTATGATATTCGATATTCTTTTTTTAATTCTTCCAGTAATTTTTTGACATTTCTTAGTTGATTCACTAGTGGTTTTAATAACAATTGGAAGAAGCTAGATCGCTTTCAACGTCGTGGAGCCGACAGCAACCTCTTCGCCTATAGAAAGCGGCTCTCTCGCTGTCCTTTGGTTTTGGGCCTCTCTCGAGTGTTAGAAGCTATCTTTCGCATCCATACATGACAACACTGTGTACAATTCCAGCTTATCCGCATTCGCAAGATATTTTGATTTCAGAAGTGTACATACTCGTAAACCCGATTGCTAGCAGCAAGGAAAACCTTGATATTCTCTCCCACACTCATGAGTAATGAGAGATCCAAGATATTTGAACCTCGTTACTCCTTCAAACGTGTGGCTACCACTACTAAAATCAATTGCGTCTTAGTCTCTAAAACCAGAGATCAGATATTTGTTTTTGAACTCGTTGATTTTGAGACCAACGGAAGTGGGCCACTGTTCTAGTGGATCAAGTATCTCTATCTCTATCCTCTATCCGTGGATATCCTCTGCATATGTGGAATAAGATATTAGTCTTGAGAGGTTTCACGCAAGATGTTTAATAGTACTTGGAAAGAATTATCCGTATACCGAAAAATATTGCTCAGTCACTGACCGATTTGGACGGAATCAAACTCGTTGTGATGTATCATTGTCATGTAAGAATTGGATCTTAGCGGATGAGTACGAGAGGTTGTTTCTTACATTTGAGAGACGTTTATGCCATATCCATGAAACAGCGATTTCACTGGTACGTTATGTGTACTGTTCTGAAACGAATGGTGCAGTTTTCTTTTACGAAAGAGACGTTCTTCCGGCGATGCCCTCACGACGTAAAGAGCGATCTGACATTTCCTGGTTATTTGGAACAGTATCTAGAGCTGACCCGTAATCGAAACCATTTAATTAAGGTTGTTGACACGGTTCAAAAGGAAAAAGCTAATATATAAATCTTGGGAATGAGTGGAGTCAATGCAGGAATTTCTAATAGCCAGTTACAACGAGAGATAAAGCAAAAGGAAGGCACTACTGAAATCCTGCTAGAAGACATATTCGGAATATTAACCCAACGAGAAGAAAAAAAGTCCAATTTGAGACTCATATATGGATGTGAACACTAGCGATACAGTAGTAAACATCTTAAGTTCGTAGAAAGACAATTTCAAAAAAAGACGATCTAAGAGAATACACGAATTGGATTTCCCTCCTCATCGAACAGGCTTAATTTAACCTTAGAAGAAATTGTACAGATTACGTCAACGCAGTTCGTATCAACATCATTGGGCAGTCAAACGTATCGAGCTGACCACTAGCCAAGTTCACATTTCTGGGAGATAAAACTGATAAATTGAAAAATCGCTTAGAATGGTGTTACCTATATACGGGTACTAACGCCACTTGATGGTTGGATTGCAATAATTAGAGGAGGTAAGAATGAGTTTTTTTTTTTTTTATTACAATGCAATCTGTTTTGGGGCTCCCAACTCTTTCGCGGTTTGCTTATTTACGTCCTTACCTTACGCTTTGCAGCCACATCCGTCCAAATAGGTCCGATTTATCTAACCATCTGCACATTGCATAGCTCCATGCCAGCCTATATTACTGACATGGAAGATGGGTCGGCCCATGGATTCTGCACTCCAACAGGGGGTCATAGTTGTGTTCATTCACACCACCGATCGTAATCAAGTGGTGAAAAATCCCTTTTGCATCCTTTGATAGGCTTTGGTTATCGTAAAGTGATAGAATTGGTCTTTAATGGATCTTTATAGATTAGAGAGGTTGTACTATAACAATCAACATTTGTACTATCCATTACATCTTGGAAGTTAGGGTGGATGTGATTAGAGACTACTGCGGTAACTGGATTACATTTCCAGGCTAATGTCCCCTAATCTACGGTGGAACCACGTATCCCGAAAGATGAATGATTAGTGAGTAATTAGTCTCTAACACGTGCTATACAGTAAGTCTAATTAAAACTCGAGGTCGACTAGTATTAAGAATATGTCTAACAGACTGAGGAAACCGAGAAGAAAACTTTTTAACAAAGCGATGAAATTTGGTTAAACCGATGAATGAGACTTGTACCGACTAGAGATTCTCTCAGAGGGAGTACGATGAAAATTGTCTCACAAACCAACAGCCAAATTTCAGTGAATGGAATCCAGGTGGCTTTAGATATATTTCGTTGGAGCATCAATACATTCCAAAACCGTGTTGGAAGATCAGAGTAGTGTTCATCCCGAAGGATAAAAAGCCTGGTCATGTTAAAACCTTTGGGCTTACATCTTTTCTACTCAAATATTTTGAGCAATTGGAAGATAGGCATTTTAGGGATAGTGCACTGAAGGCAAATCCCTTTCATTCCAAACAATGGGAATACCAGACACTGTTGAAACTGCACATCACTGAGTTATTGAACGGAACAACAATTCATTGAACAAAAATGAAGTTTGAATTTAAGGCCCTTCAGTGCTATGGCCTCCGGCTCTGCAGCTGAAACATCAAGCATGGAGATATGTGTAAGTTAATTTAGTGCCATGCTTAAGGGAAAAATAATTACAGCATACTTAGGCAGTGATACGATTAGGGAGTCTGATCAGGACCTATCAGTTAACCCTGGAAAAAATGAGTTGGTGACATAGGACTTTGAAAAATTTAGTCTTCCAAAAATTGGTAAATCATGGTGTCCCAGAACTTTAAATGATCGAAAGGAAACATCTAAGCCATCTTGCAAAAACCTGTTTGACTATTATCACCGATAGACATAAAACTCCCAGTTCTTCTTGAACTATCCGGTGTTGCCGTCCTACATATTCTCTCAAATAAGGAGAGGGTTGAACTATGGAGTCCAAACACAATTTTAGGAAATTATTTAGTGTAATTATCACCGATTGGCACAAATGGGACCACAATAACCTATCCTACCTTTCTCACGTGAAAATATCAATCTTAATTGGTAGGTCACTGAATTTCAGGTGACAATTACTTTATTTTAAAAGTAGCAGTTTATGGGATAGCGATGAACCGCAAGACTCATGGTAGAGAGGTACATAACAATTTTATGGGACCTGATTCCAAAGCGTGGAGCAAACTTCCCAGTTCTTCTAGAGATATCGTGTGTTACCATCCTAAGAAGGGAGTTAGACTATGGAGCCCAAAAACAATTTTGGAAAATTATTTAGTTAATTATCGATAGATGTAAATAGGACCACAATAACCCATCCTACCGCTCTGACGTGGAATCAATCTAAATTGGTAGCACTGTCTCTCAAGCGACAATTACTGATATTTTGAGAGCAGCAATCTCTTGCGAAGAACTGCTAGACTCAAGCTGAATGAAACCCGGCTGGATCTCCAATCACATGAGTGTCAAAGGAAATTGTTGGCCGAGAACTTTAAATAAAAAGTCGCATCTATCACTTTTGTGGGAACTGAGTCCGAGGGGTGACGTTGTTACCTCTTAAGAGAAATATTGGCAGTTAATTTAACGGTCCGCACCATGAACAATGAGACCTTCAATCCTTCATTGGAACAATAAACCAGCAAACTTCCCAGTTCTTCTCGAACTGTCCTGTGTTGCCGTTTTGCATATATTCCCAAATAAGGAGAGGGTTGGGCTTTGCAGTCCAAATACAATTTTAGGAAATTATTTTGTGTAATTTCTAGTATAATACATTCTACATTTCTGACGTGAAAATATCAATCACAATTGGCAGATGTACCACTGCCTGTCAGGCGACAGTTACTGGTATTTTGGGAGCACCACTCTACAAAGACATCCTTCATTGGAACAATAAACCAGTCAACTTCCCAGTACTTCTTGAACTATCCTGGGTTGCCAACCTGCATATTCTCTCCACAGACTGCCTTTTTTTTTGGTTTGTTTTTTTCCAGTCACTCAGACTCAATTGGCTCACTGTGACATCCCTTCCCAGGCATACACTCTCAGTCCCCGGAATCTGTCGGTATCCTCAAGGTCGTCAATTGGTCCTCAAATAGGAATTGGGAGTCGAAACAGTGCAGTCTATGGGAAGAGTATGACGAACTGGAGCACAATAAGTGCTCAACAGTTTCTTCCTCCCTGTCCCTATACTGTATGAGGTTTTTCGAACCATATGACTATCAGGGAGTAGTGCTCCGTGAGAATGCCCAGTAAGATTTAAAGTGCGTCTATCATAATTTAAGGAAGACTTTGATCTTTGCTGGTTTACTGATCCAAAGAAGATTTTGGATAAACGACAAAAGATAAGATTATCCCATTTTTTTTGGCGCAGATCTCTAAAGTGATAATCAATTTTTTGTCTAAGATTTTTTTTTTAAATTTAGCTTTAATTGGGTGCAGGCCGACTTGTAGACAGTCCTAGCGCGGTCCTTCAAGTAAAGGTTGATAGTTGTCTTTAGACAGTGACGTCATTCCTAGAGGGGGGCTCAGGTCCCACAAAGGTGGATTCTGGGTCAATCGGGCCAATTTATATTCCAATATGTTCCTTTTCATACCCATGTGACTGGGTATCCAGTGAAGTCTATATATTCAGCCTGCCTTTCAAAATTGCAGCAATTTCTGTCTGAAAAATAGTAGCGTACCTACCAAGCGGGATAAATAATTCAACCTCAGGATTTTGTATGTATAACCCGGCACCAGCTAGATTACGGCATACTAATCCGTCAGTAAAGATTAATTCTTTATTTCCGGAGGGGTGGGGTGGGCTTTTAGTCCCATATGTGATTTCCAGTAATAGTTACATGATTTTCTGGAAGACGTGCTTCGTCACCATAATGTCTAAGGGCATGTGGGCAGTTGTGTGCCAGTCTACCTCCATATTTGACAGTGCCCGGAAGGGTCAAATAGATTCTCTTTGCATTGTAGGCGAGCAGCTGTTTGCGCTGCACACTTCTGATCCAAAGATCAAGCGGCAGCAGACCCACATCCTTTGAAGGTGGTTTAGAGGTTTCCCTCCAATCCCGCTCATTATTCTAGGCCACCAAATGAATTGTGGCAAACGAGACTATGGGTCTCATCACTGAAACATATAGCCAGTACACGTGTCTAGGTTTCAAGCCCTCAAGATTTACCAAATGCTTTGTTGCATTTCTCTTCTATATGTTTTTTCCAAGTAATTTTCCGATCTAACCAGACCCCCAGATACTTGACTTCCGAAGAGAGAGGGTTCGCGTGAGCCCCAATTTTCGGAAAACTTAAGTTTCCAAGACTCTTGCGTCTAGTGAAAAGAACCACCTCAGTTTTCCTAGGATTGACTTATAGACCCTGCGGTCACTACACCAGCCTACAACTATGTTAATCGCAGTTTGTATGTGATCACATATTACATCCGTATATTTATCTACTAGTATTATGACATCAGCATAACCCTGGCAGAAAAATCCGTAGTCCTTTAGTTGGGCTTGGAGTGAGTTGACCACGCAGGATACCACAAGAGCGGAGACATAACTCCCTCCTGAAGATACTCAGTTGCAGAGATCATTGCATTGAAGGACGGATTGTCAAAAGCGCCTTCAATGTCTAGAAACGCTCCTCTTAGTTGGCCAATGATCTTTCAATCCATCCAACGACTTCATGGAGTGCTGTTTCAACAGATCTGCCTTTCTGGTATGCGTGTTGTTTGGAGTGTTTGGGATTTACTAATAGTGAAATATCCCTGAAATGCCTGTCAACCAATCGCTCTAAGCATTTAAGTAGAAAAGAGGACAGGCTAGATAGGCCGACAACTTTTGCCTCATCATATCTAGTCTTTCCATTCTTTGGGATAAACACTACCCTGATTTTTTTCAACATTTGGGAATGTACTCCAGACCAGGAAATCTCGAAACCCGGAAATATCTAAAGCTTCCTGATTTGTTCTCGTGTGAGTTCCATCAGGTTTCTCTAGAGTTCCGGTAGTGACCCTTATGTTCCTATATATAACTCTCTTGAGTTGGACGGTTGCCGTAAGACTATCCATTTCCTCTGGTACTCTCTTTGTGAAGATTTGTACAAGTCCCAATCTACCGTTGAACTGGTTTTCGGTTTTCTCAGTCTGCCTAATTCCCTCGACCACCATGTTGTCCCAGTTCTTTTAGGCATATTTAGAGGACAGAATGTCTTGCTTTCGATCGAGGCTATTATTTAAAAGTAACTAGTAATAGTTCGAAGGGCAGACAGAGCTGAGTGAGAGGGAAACGAAAATATTTTTTAAAAGATTCAAGAATAAGGACACAACACTCGAATCATGCTATAGGTTTTCGAAGATGCCCTTCGTAAATTGGTTACCCTCTGTAAAAACTATATACCCACTACTAATCTTCTGCTTATTACAAACACCCTCTGTCATAAATACAAAATCATAATAACTAAAAAATTTATATCCTTAAATCAAATTTAAGGATATCCTTTTTTTTTTTTTGTATTTATACGAGTCTTAAATTAATTTTGAATTGGAATCCACAATAAAAAAAACAACACCGTAAAATATGATTGCATCCTTATTATTCCCCCAATTATACGAGTATGAAGGAAGAAAAGTCCTGTATTTTATAATCTCATTTATATATATTTTTGTTGCACTTCTAATCATAACTGTGTATATATTATATATACTCGTACATACTCGTATCGAGTCGTTTTGATATAAAAATTTAAAAAAGGATAACAACATAATATCCTTTAAATTTGAAAGGATAACAATACAACAATGGATGAACAAATATTTATGAAAAATAATATTAATTGTGTGTCAAGAAGCATACATGTATTTGTACACTTGACATGATATTATATCTTAAGGATTAAAATTATTGTTATGACTGAACGTACGTAAAAGGATCACTTAAGTAAATATTTAATAAAAAAAAAAATCGTACTTAGTAAACTCATAATTTACTTACGACTGTATATAATCAAAATATGAGGAGGACTCAGGATTATATTACAAAAAATTTATATTAAAAAAGGGACTTAATTGTCATAGTAGTGTTGAATGACTTTTTATAGTGTTTTGTTCGTACGAAAATACAAATTGACTGTGTGGTGTTGTAACCTGTTGCATCTTGTTAGGACGTGTTTCATTAACTCGATTTATAAAAATCATTATGGTGTGGAGCAAAATCACCATTTCATACGACAACACCAACGAGAAGGTAAAAAGGGCCGGCTCAATGAGGTTAGAGATAAAACCGAGGATAATTAAGGAATCACAGGGTTATCTACACGGATACTCATTTACAAGGAGTGAATCTCGTTCTTGGTATTAGGAATATAAGAGACGGCATTAGGGACATAAATAGAATCGGAATGCATGGATGTCGGTTTTAACTATGACGACATACGAACAATCGAACTCCTTAATGGTACTTAAGAGTATAAGCTCAAGGACATTTCAGTGGGAGATTTACACTAGGGGGTGAGTTTAATTCAAAGCATGTTGACTTTGGCTCTAGGCTTACAACAACCAAAGATAACGAACCTAAAAATGCAATAGTAGAAATGGGAAGTAACGTCCATTCCACAGGCAAGCCAACCTATTGGTAAAATCCCTGATCTACTGGAAGATAATTACACACAA
Organism: Tipula lateralis; assembly: GCA_963932295.1. Lineage (NCBI taxonomy): Eukaryota > Metazoa > Arthropoda > Insecta > Diptera > Tipulidae > Tipula > Tipula lateralis. The sequence goes on along the minus strand of OZ010739.1, from coordinate 35,588,895 downwards.
GATAATTAAACGTCAAGATAATTACAAAAAAAAAACGAGACCAACTCTTGCCAATGAAACAACTGATTGGGAGAGCTTCAGACCTGTATTAGAAAGCATGACTAACCTACAAACACGACTAAAACCGGTTTAAGAACTAGAAGAAGAGGTAGAAAACTTCACTATCATTCAGATAGCCGCTTGGAATAATACGAACAAATCACAACAGCTTAAGCGAGAAATTCAGAAGCCTAATGATTGGCTCGTAGGCTAGGGATAACAAATCAAAAGGTGAGGAATTTGCTAATCATCTGCGGCTGATATTTTCAAACCGAATGAGACCGAATCGGATATTTACAGCAAGCAATACGTGAGTCGCCACAGGACTCCCCCGCAAGTGAGTCCTCCTCCCTAAGAGAAAACAGTGTGATTGGCTGCGATACGAACCGTAAGCCGGTTTAAGCCGTTTGATTTTTTCCATTAATTGACACGGTGAATTGTTTTTGAAGGCGTCTAATGACTTGAAATGGCCCTTCGTAGGTGGGAGATAATCTCGTGCGAACCTTGCCTATTCTTACGAACACAAAATTACAAGTGGCAAGTGACTTTGGCACAAAAACGTCGTCATGTTTAGACTGACGTGGTGATTTCGGAACAAGATCCTGCATGGTTTGTCGCAGTTGGTCGACGACTGTGTCACTAGTTGGTAAAGGTGAAAGAGGATTTTCGACGAAAAACTCAGTTGAGCCAAGGAATTTTGTTAACTCAGTGAAAAGTTTGGACTCAAATTGCGTTCCTTGATCAGTTGTTATATTAAGGGGCACGCCGAATCCTAAAACATAATTATTGGCAAATGTTGTAGCCATGTTTGCAGCTGACATATTTGTCATGCAGTAAGCTTCGGGCCAGCGAGTGATGCGATCGACACAGGTGAGAATATAAGAGTATCCATTAGATGGAGGAAGTGGTCCTACGATATCTATATGGATTTTGGGGGTGATTTTGTGTGCCAATGGACTTTAGCACGTTGGCAGGATAAACAAGACTGAGCCCATTGGCTTACGTCTTTGTTTAAACTGGGCCAAAAATAACGAGCAGTTACCAATTTACGAGTAGCACGGACACCATGATGTGATATGTTATGTAATGCGTCGAAGATAGCCCGCCATAGCGGTTCTGCGTTGTACGGGCGGTTGTAACCCGTAGATATTTCGCAGAAGATTTCAAGGCCGGGTAGTTTGACCAGCGCTAGTTAGATTCTCGACTATGGCCAGTTCGTTGTCGGTTGTGCGGGATAATATGTCCGCGACAACGTTGTCTTGCCCGTTAACATGCTGGATGTCAGTGGTGAATTGACTAATATAATCCAAGTGGCGAGATTGCCTTGGATTACATTCAGTTTTAGACTGAATTGCTCTAGTCAGAGGTTTGTGGTCGGTGTAAATTGTAAAGTCCCGGCCTGCAACAAAAAATCTGAAATGTTTTATCGCTAGATATATTGCCAGTAATTCCCGATCGAATGCGAAATATTTCTTTTTGGTATCCGCGAGTTTCTTAGAAAAGAATCCCAAAGGCTCTCAACACTTATTAACGTACTGTTGTAGAACAGCGCCGATAGCTGTGTTTGACGCGTCGGTTGTAATACTAAGCTTTGAGTCGCTTAGTGGAGGACGCAGAAGTGTTGTCTTCGCAAGTTCGGCCTTAAGCGACGTGAATGCAATTTCATTTCGTGGGAGAAATTCTAAAGCAACTACCAAAGAAAACTACATATCGCTAAACTTAATCACTTGCTTAATGGTGTTATTAGATTACGGCATGTGCTAATACCGGATCACCAATTTGGATTCAGATGCAATTAGGTTTTTGTTTTTTAATCTCTAATCTGTTTTGGGGCTCAAGGCACTCCCTACTTGTTCGAGGTTCGCTTATTTACGTCCTTACTTTTACGCCATTACAGCTAATTAGAGGACGTATGACTGACTATAGGTTCGATTTTCCTAACCATCTGCACATTGCATAGCTCCATGCCAGCTTATAGTGCTGGCATAGAAGATGGTTCGGCTCATGACTCCAACAGGGGGTCATAGTTGTGTTCATTCACACTACAGATCGTAATCTCATGGTGAAAAATCCCTTTTGCTTCCTGCCCCTATCGGGATTCGATCCCGGTACCTTCCGCTCCAACTGCCACAGTTTTAACCACTGCGCCTCCTAGGCGGTGAATTGATCAGGTTCACAGAATTACAGATATTATAGAAAAGGCGTTAGAAGATAAACAAATTCGTTCGACCTTATTTTAATTAATTAATAAACTAAACGTTATGCTTCCGGGACCATATATTGATCTTTTAAGATTATATTTATCTCAAAGGCTTTTTAGAGCAAGACAAGAAGATGATTATTCTGGATTAAGAGAGGTAAGAGCAGGAATCCCTCAAGGCAGCGTTCCGGGTCCAGTTTTATACATACTATATACAAGTGATATTCCAGAGTCCAACCACGTACTGGCCATAATCCTCATTTATAACCAGGTTTTAAAGCCGATCTGGCTATATGGCTTTGGGGTTGTACTAAGAACATAACATTAGACTTTTATAAACTTCCAGAAGTTACTTTGTTACTTACGTTATAAAACACGAAATAAAATTATTTGCAATGAAGAATGGATTAAGGCTAATGGAACATGTCAATCCGCATTGAAGCCTCTCGGCTACTGAATAATTAAAATTTGTTTTTTTTGACGGTTTTTACAGTGCGTAACGTGTCAACAATCTGGCTCCATCGGTTTCGATCACGAACTAGCTCTTCATACTGTTGCAAGCAGCCAGAAGATGCCAGATCGCTCTCTACACCGTGAAGCCATCGTCACCGACAGCGACCTCTTCGCCAACCAATCATGTATTCCAACAGGAGATTAAAAAGTATCGGGGACAGCGCATCTCCTTTTCGAACACCAGAAGTAATTGCAAAATAAATTTGCGATTTATACGGAATCCTCCTCGGTAGTCACCGACAATTTCCTCCCCCAGAGGAATAATTCTTCCCAAGATAAAGTATGACAGTAACTTATATGCTGTGCAACGGAGAGCTATACCACGATAATTCTCGCGATCACCCTTCTTGCAACTTTTCATTCATCAGGCATAACTTCATTTCGTCATACCAATCGAAAAAGGTCGAAAAGACAGTTCCACGAAGTTAGCCCTCCGAGCTGTGAATTGATGCAATCAACTCATGATGAACGATTTTTCTTTAATTTCTGCATTGCCATGATGAATTCCTCATAGGATGGATCCTCAATGATCAGAAGAGGTTGATAAATATGAAAAATCCCACCGCGGAATAATACTTCAAGGGGTAGGTTCCCACCAGTCAACCTGCCCATTGAAGTATTATATCATAAACAAGGCTCTGAAAATATTCGGCGATGGTTGCGGTCCTGATCAAATGCCTGCTTATTTTCTGAATGATTACACCAGTTTGGAACTACCTCTTTGCATGCTGTTCAATCGTAACTGAGATTGGAACAGTTTCTTAAAAAATGGAAGATAACTAGAATAAACCCATTTTTCATATGCAATTGATGAAACATGTCGAGACGGTGTCTCGACATGTTTCATCAAAAGCATGTTGACGTGGTGTACACTGACTTTGCCAAGACGTTTGTCCTGCCCGCCGTCCAAGTTAATTCAAGCTACATCGAGTTCTCCACAAGTTTCCCATCTTGGTCCTTTGATGTTTGAAACTGTGAGTCAAACCTTCTTAATCTGAACACAAATAAGTGTAAGACTTTATCATTCCATTGGATCAAATTTCCATATTAAGGTACTCATTATCTTACAACTCCTTTCTTTCAAATATCTTACCACTCCATTCCCCCCAGTCGTTATAATATTGGCAAATAACTATAAAAGAAATCGCGTCGATATCATGTGCCAACATGATATAATTCCGGAGACGATTAAAAGATGGCACTAGTAGTAGTTGAACGAAATGTTTACATTTTTTATCGGCAGTTTTTTATATTCAACGAACTATTAACGAAACCAAAATTTAAAATCTCAAACAAAAAATTATATATTATAAATAATAATAAATAAATAAAACATATTTTATTTTTAAATTATGTCATTTCATTAAAAAATTACTTCGCGTGCCATCTATTGTTTTCATTAAAACGTATTGGTATGCCATCTAGAAATCTTCTCCGGAACTTATATTTAACGAAATCATGCTGTCGTTGGCATTTATTATGAAAATTGATATGATTTCCCTTATAGTAATATAAGTTATTTGAGCAGTGGTTTCTCGGAACAAGTGCAAAGGAAGTGGAACAGTTATATCACACACGAGTTGCTATTAGTCCATATACCATATCGATCTCCTAGGTTCTTTATAAAGCAAGACTTTACATAAAGCGAGCGGCATTTGGAACAGGAAACTCGATTACTTAAACATAGACTTCTAGAGGGTATTGCAGTCCCACTGGTTTTGAGTCTTATGACTGTACTCGCTGCTATTTTTTTGTTGAGTCTCAAACTCCCATTGGTTACCAATTGTGTCTTCACTGACGGTACAAGCATATTTACTGAGCACTGCAATGGAACGTCTATATCCGTCTTAAGATGGAGAGAAGAGGTAATGAAATTGCATGGTCCCAATCGGAGCCAAAGATAATGATAATCTCAGTTTAAGTGGGTCACTAAAAATGAGGAGCAAGCGTATTATGTTTTAGGACTTTGTGTGACTTTAGAAGAATTTTTTCTTTTTTTTTTAAATTAAGTTTATTTGGGTGCAGGGTGGACAGTCCTAGCTCCTTGTAGCTGTCAGAGCTCCTTTATTTTCTTCTTTAATTCTGCAGAACATTTACCATTTATTAGTCTATAGAACACGCAGGGTTCTGCAGCATCTCTACGGTGCTGTAAGCTGCCTAGATCTTTCGTAAGTATTATTCGGATGGCACGCCGCTGCACTCTATCCAGCAACTGAAGTGCAGTGCCATATGCTCCACCCCAAACCTGACAGCAATATTCTATAAAGGTTTTATAAATCTGGAGAACCTGATGCGATTTAAAAAACCGTCTGCAACTATTAAGGAACCCGAGTTTCGGTGAAGCTGATTTGGCCAATGCGATAATGAATTCTGCTACTACTACTACTGTAGAAACCGGTTGTTTGGCTGCAGGTATTGTGCTGAAAGTTTTGAAAGTGACAACAGTTCATGGTCCAACACATTGATGAGATCTTGACTTATTAGTTTCACTGTATAGTTTCCTCAAGTTTTGCTAAGACCCTATCATGTCCAATTTTGGCAAGATCTGCTTTCTTATTTAAAAATTAATACTGAAACCTTGCTCCTCGCTTAGAATGACAGATGTGTAAACGAACCTAATGGGATATAAACGAAAATGTTGTGATAATCAACTTTTTCCCAAACAAATTTTCAATAAAATGGAAATTTTCGAGTTAAGTTATCACATACATAAACACATCATATTATCGGGAAAAAATATTGAATTTTCTTATCCAAAATTGTTATATGTAGTGTATCTACATGTATTTCGCGGCGAACATTTTATAGATTTTGTATGTGTGCATGTGTGTGTGCACATATATGGAATTATTTCGCGGCGCTTGCCAAATTACAATGGCGTGTTATCCGTCGATCAAATTAAATCATCCATGAGTACAACAAAGTTGCGTAAAAATTTTTCCAGTTTGAGAGATTCTTATACATCATAGAATCAGTCAATTAGAAATTTGATAAAGAAAATGAATTATGTGCGTATTATAGTATCCGAGTGTAATTTTCACGACGCGATATATATGTCACCCCAATATATCTTTAGAAATAGTATATGCGGGTTGAATGTTGAGAAGCATTGATCGGGTAATTTTCGAATCGCGATTCAACACACTAGATAAGATTGGAACACGTTCGATCTCCTGATCATTATTTTCCTCTGAACTTATAAACTCTCAGATCGGAGTTTCGAACCTGTCACCACTTGCATTCCTTTGAAAGGAACAAATTATTCCTATAACAACGAGTCACCGATTTAGTGACTAAGATTAGTAAGTTTATGAATTAAAGTAACAATGGGCCAATCCATTGCAAGATGGTGTTGCAAAATTTATGGCTGTCTCTGGAACCAACATTTGCGTTGCAAGAACGAAACTGAATGATGCACTGCTAATAGGGGACGGTTAGTACTTTGTATGACTGCATTTCGTTTTGTAGCCTTATTCTCTGATATAAACTATTCTCTGGTATATCACGGTCAGTACTCCAGATTTGCCGATGACTATGGATAATAAATGGCCAAGATCGAACTCATCTAGGGCTTATTTAATATAAACAAATGATTAACACGTATTAACCGATAATCATCCTCTGGTCGGGGCCTGGGAAACCCCACAGAAATGAGATTGAGATACCTGGAAACGAGATTGAGGGTCGGCACGTGCAGTCACTTAGAAAACCTGGCGCGTTGGACAGATCACATGTATGAAAGAATATCGGTTGGAACTCGTAGTGTTTTAAGAAACTCGATGGCCTTAAAGTGGAGACCATGTGTCCCAGGGCTATACGTTGCTACACAGTGGAGATGAACTCGGAAATAAGATTAGCCAACCTGTCAATTGTCTGTGAACATGCGCCCACTGATGTAAGCCAAACCCAAGATAAAGACTCATTTTACAATAATTTGGATAATCTGATGGGCTCTATACCCGAGCACGATGTCAGATTGGCGACTTTAATTCTAGATCTGGCAGAAATCAGACCGACTTATGTGATAATATAGGTCCGTACTCCCAACACGAAACTGCGACCGAAAATGGGGGAAGAATGATGTACTTTGCGATCGCTCATTATCTCAAAGTGGCAAGTACATTCTTTTCTCATAAAAACATCCGTTTGGAAACACATCCACGTAAAAAATCCCGAAGCCAAATTGACCATGTGTTGGTTTCTAAAGGGTGGGCTCGGGTATCGGTCGTCAACAAAATTCGTAGGCAGTGATCATTATCTGGTCACTGCAAAACTACGATGGAAATTTTCGTACAAGTCAAGGAGGACAGGAGAAGGTCTGATAAATGAAGAAACGCTGATGATGTGAACAATGTCTGGAAAGTATTGAAAATCTCGGTAGTACCTATCGCATCGATAAATATGTTAAACCTAGTGATGACAACAACAATGTGTCCATACAATCCCAACAAATAGCCAACATAAGATATCCATCAGGTACTAGAAACGTTCGGAGATGTGTGCGATTGTGTACTGGTTCAAACCTTGAGTAAATGTCGCGAAATTCGCGAGAAAAATTTATCGATTTTTCCGTCCCTCAAAATTTTTTAAATTACAACAATTCCCATAAATCTCTCGATTTAAAATACAAACTAGTCATCGTAATTATTCCCATTACAATGTCCTGAGAATTTTTAATTCCTTTCAATCCATATTTTTTACTTTATTGATTCCTTTCTCTCTATTGTTTTCTCACATACCTTTAATATATATATATAAAAAAAAACAAATACAACAAAGAAAAAGGATAAGACGTTCGCGATTGACGAGAAACAAAACAATCGAGAAACGCGAAATTATTCAATATTATATATGTTCGAACAATAGACGACGACAACAAAAATATCATACAGTGAAGTCAAATAATCAAACCGAAGTACAATGGATCGGATCAATTTGTTTCTTTCAATATTTGTGTCCTGGGAAGGAATTACAAATACAAGGGGAGGCCCTATTTTAAGTATTTATAATAGCAAGAAGAACGAGAAATAAACAAACACTGAACTGTTTTTCTCAAAAAGATTTTTTCTCATTCTTCACAGCTTGAGTTTTCTAATTATTGAAATTATTTGTTATGATTCTGATTTTATTTTAATTAACTGAGTTCCAACTTTTAAATTTATCGATAAAATCTACTAAGAAAAACAATCATAAAACATAACAATACAATCGAGTCTCTAAGCAGCAAATTCTCATCGTTTTGATCCAGAAAATCGACTTGCACAATCTAATACTCGGTCTTTGTAATTACCGACGAGTTTAAGATCTAGACCAACAGTGTCAGCCTGGGAGTAGATTACAATAGTTGCATCCATAAAACAACAAAAATTCAATCAAAACCCCTAAATGATACTATGAACCCCTGAATGATACCACATGTGGCACATAAGAGTGATTAACCAACTAACAACGAACTCACTAAGTCGCTTGCATATGAGCAGTAAACATAAGATGACGTAACACTGGAATGCAGACGAGGTGAGCTCAAAAAAAAATTGACCTTGAGAATTAAAAATTGAGAGAACTGTAGCGAGATGGACAGATTCTCAGATTGGCTGGCTAAAAACAAACCGAATTGTCCTGAGCGATAAGTGAAAATTCGTTAATCAAAGATCTCATCACCAAACAGTCAAAATAAATGGTTCGATTGAGAATCGACTCTCACTTCAAATAATAGTGCGAGAGTTTTTTTTCAAATTAAGAAAAACATAAAATAGATTATAAGAGAATATCTTGAAGAAGAGCTTGTGTGCCTCACAAATATCAGCATGCTGCCCCTTACCACTCCACAAGATAAAGGTCGTGAAGTGAACGTTTCATCCCCTTGGTTATTATCTCGGATGATGTAGTCATACTCATCAAGGGAAAAGTTGATAAGACCTTACCATATACCGGGTGTTTCTTTTAAACTGAGATGATCAAACATCTCGAAAAATAACCACTCTACGGAAAAAATATCCATAGTCAAAATTTAACCATACCGCAGGGGAGATACATTAGTGCAAAAAAATAGTCCCCCAGCCCCCGCTTTGTAGGTGGGGCAGGAGGTAACTTTTAAACTCACATAGAAAATGCTGTTGCTATTTACACTCAACGTTTTCCGGATAGGATTCGTTCACGTGCTTCATTTGGCCGTACTATCAAACAATTTATTACTGATGGAAATGTTCAACCGAAAAAGAGGACCCGTAGAGCAACAGTCACTGGAGAAACTGAAGAGATTGGCAGCAGTGGCTCATAATCCTCATGTTAGTACACGAGAAATTGTTCACGATTCCGGATTGTCCCTCACCAGTGTTTGGAGAATTTTAAAACGGCACAAGTATCATCCATAATGGCACAAGGATCAGACCCGTTGTCATGTATAGATGTGAGAGTTGGACCCTGACGGATGAGTACGAAAAATGGCTTCTAACATTCGAGAGAAGAATCATGCGTGTGATATATGGCCAAAAACGTGACGTTGATGGCACATACCGAGTTCGTTTCAATCACGAGATCAGGAATTTAATGCAAATTCCTGACATCGTGCATGAAATCAAAGGACAGCGAGTACGCTGGTTCGGTCACGTTCGACGTGCGGATCCGAGACGAATGATTCAGCGACCTTTGAAGGGAGAGCCGCCTTTCGGTAGGCGAAGAGGTCGCTGTCGGCGACGATGGCTCCACGGCGTAGAGAGCGATCTGGCATCTTCTGGTTGCTTGCAACAGTATGAAAAGCTGGCTTGTAATCGAAACCGATGGAGTCAGATTGTTGACACGGTACGGGTCAATAATGGCCTGTAAAAACCGTAAAAAAAATCATCAATATCATGTGTTCTTACACCCAGAACTTTATGGCGCTAATTTCCAAAATCGGGTAGCTTTTTATCAATGGGCACGTGAACAAATACAACAAAACCCCAATTTTTTTCGTTGCGTAATGGTCTCTGACAAATTGTCTGTTACAAACCATTATTGGAGTGTTACAAAGCCGCACTGGCTTCGTCAAGTTGAACATCAGCGTCCTTGGACTGTCAACGTGTGGTGTGGAATAATTGGCAACAAACTCATAGGCCTCCACATTATTGAAGGCAACTTGAATGGTCAAATGTACCGAAACTTTTTGGAAAATAAACTGCCAATATTACTTCTAAATTTGAGCTTAGAAGTGAGATATGAAATACTTGATCGTGATTTCAACGGTCGCTGGATCGGTAGAGCTGGTCCGATAAATTGGCCCGCCAGATCACCAGATCTTATTGAGGTGCATTGAAGTCGCAGGCCATCATTTTGAACACTTATTTTAAGCTAAAATTATTTTATTCACCTGCCATTTACATTAATAAATTGTTTTGATGACGAATTTCGAGTATTTCCAATGAAAACGTGTGTTCTAGGAAGAAGAAATTGAGAAAATTGAATTTCGTCGATTACAACGCCATCTACCATTAACCGAACAAAACATTAATCAAATCATACGTACTTTTAGTCGTAGAATCCGTATCTGCAATAAAAAATATGGCTTCCTATCGTAGTTTAAAAGTTACCCCCGCCCTACCTACAAAGCGGGGGTGGGGGGCTATTTTTTTGCACTAATGTATTTCCCCCGCGGTATGATAAATTTTTGATTATGGACATTTTTTCCGTAGAGTGGCTATTTTTCGAGAAACACCCGGTATAATGCAGGAAGTAATCGACACAGTGTGATACAATGGATAAAGGTGGGACGTCAATCCTAAGAAAACATGTCTGGACCTGTCAAAAGATACTGTTCATATATTTAACAGACCAAGGGTCACCTATATCTCTATATTAAACCAATCCTAACAATAAAGTTGACTGCATTGAAGATGCAATCTGAGAGAAATCTGACAGAAAACAATTTAGTGGGTCCTCTAAAAATTCTGGTAAAATATACTCTTTGGCATACCATAACTTCTGACTGTATGTCGATCAAAATGAAATTCCACAAACCTTTTAATGTGATATTTCAAAATAAGGATGAGTGAACCTGACGAGTCCCTTATTCGGTACATCCATTGTTTGCACCGGAACCGTTTTGCAAGGTCACAAAGTCATCGCAAAGTCATAGCGGGGCATTGGGTAGATACCAAATGGATCACATATTAGCGTAACAGTCCGTGTCCAAAACATTATCCTTTGGTTAATAGAACCAAGAAGCTTCTAACCCGAGTTGAAGCGATTATTGATTTCCGTTATGTAAGAATAACAACCCCATCTGTGCTCAGTAGTCTTTGTCATTTCTCTTGACTAGAAAATTTCGAAACCCAACAAACAGAAATTGGGAATTTGCAGACTCGAACTCAACCAGCCACTTCGATCTTCAATTAAATGAAAATAAATGACATTTTCGAAAAAAAAACACTGTGAGAAGCTGCCCTGTTAGTAAATCCAAGGGGACTGGGACAGAGTTGGGAAAACTGAGGACACATATCAGGAAACTATCAGAGAGAGAAAACAGACAAATTCACGACAACCTGATTAAAGATGACTTGACAATTTGTAATACCAGCCCCATTGGAGATATTTCAGGGTCCGCTATATGAGGGACAGGAAAACTGTAAAAACAACCTATTTGACTAGTTTGGCTCGAGGATCCATTCAAGAATTGTGGAGAAAAGTAAGAGGAGTAAGCCTGTCCTTTTATCTACAGTCTTGCAGCCGCAAACAGATATTAAAGATAAAACCATACCTTTGATGTGAGGGAGGGAATATAATTATCACTACAATTCCTGTGTTGGGAACATGTATAACTGTCATAGCGTATATGAACGTAACACCAATGTCAGTATCAAGAAACTTCTCCACATTCTAATATACCAAACGGCGAGTCCCTTGATAAAATTTTACAGTATATACATATATGTAGACGTCTTCTGTTATATCATATATCGCTTAACTCGATCGGACAATTTTGAATCAAAATATAGAATGCGGGGTTCAATGATAAGGATGGTAGTGGAACAAGATAATGAAACATGAATTATTTATAAATTTTATGGTTATTTTATTTTCCTAAATACATAGTCGAATTCGAATGTGTGAAAATATATGGGGCGGTATACAATTTTCATGTTAAATATGTAGATATGTCGGTTAGAAAACATTAGGGGATGTATGTATATAGAATAATTTTATATATGTCACATAAAACATTTGTCTATACACTCTCCTTATACGGTTCGGTTTGAAATACTACGATAAATTAACATAAATGTATTAATTTTCATGTTAAATTTTGTCGAACCACTTCAGCATTCGAGTTATGTATGTATAGCGGGCGAAATGAAATCTAATTTTGGCCGAATGGGTTGATAGAAATAAAATAAGTCGATTATATGCAACAATTCCTCACAAAAGGACTTCAGTATCGTTTAAATAATACAATAATTCGTGTTTCCAATATATTACATCCGCATGTACATATGTATATATACTCGTAAATGTATATCGGGAATTTATCGCAACCACCCAAAACAAAAATAATATAACAGATAAGACAAAAGACCAATAAATATTCGGACACTGCTGCTATATGAACAGGAATAACGACACATTAAATGAAATAAAAAGGATATCAAAAATAGGATATCGTTTCCCTTTATATGTATATATATATATATATATGTATATATATATATATATATATATATATATATATATATATATATATATATATATATATATATATAATATATATATATATATATAATATATATACATATAATATATATATATATATATATAAATATATATATATATATATATATATATATATATATATATATATATATATATATATATATATATATATATATATATATATATATATATTGCAGGAGGACAAAGGAGTATCTGACTGCGAACTGCTATCGTGAAGCAATATGTTCAGATCATACTCATGTTAGCATGACTCTGATTGCAGCCATTGTCAAGATAGAAAACTAGCCTAGGGTAAAAAGCAAGAGAACAAATTTGGATGTCTTCAGGAAGTTAGTCGAAGATAACACGGACTTACAAGTAATAGTTAAAACTCCGACACAACTTACCTAATTCACATATTAAAATTGCAGGTTAATCTTGGGCTAGAAATGCCCAAAATAAGGATGACTTAATACATTTCAGCTCCTCGCGAGACTAACAGCGAATGAAAACACCGGTTAAGGAAAAAAATAGATAATGATCTGAAAACCTATTAGGTAACCTTCCAAATTTCCAAACCTTCCTTTATTGAGAAACAACTATTTACATCAAGACCTTCTAAAGTAAATACGTTCATACCCCACAAATACGTTGTTAATTGGTCCCTCAAAAAATAAAAGCTTCATTGAGCTTTCCAGAACTAATTTCTGTTTGAACTACCTCGTCCGAGACAACATTCTCGTAATCTAGAATCTCTTGCGCTCTATCAACCAATGCTTTGTTTGTTAATACATTATCATGCGAGTCAATCAAATTTTGAATGTCACTTGTATTTAGATCTGCAAGACCTAGATGTTTCTCCCTTTTGATACAATTTTTGATTGAATTTCCGATGTTGTACTTTCTGTTTCCTCATAATTTTTTATTCATTCGATCCAAAGCTTGTTCCAACGTCCATTTAAGCAGTTGATTTGATACTTCTTTCCTAACACCTTCTGTCACATTCAACACATGGGAAAATGTTCGCTTTAAGTTGATGTTTAAACATAGCTATTGGTATTTGATCCCTACGACACGAAATAAACTTTACTAACTTGTTCGCGGTTCGCTTATTTACGTCCTTACTTTTACACCATTACAACCAATTCGAGGACCTACGGCTATAGGTCCGATTTTCCTAACCATCTGCACATTGCATAGCTCCATACCAACCTATAGTGCTGGTATGGAAGATGGGTCGGCCCATGGATTCTGCACTCCAACAGGGGATCATAGTTGTGTTCATTCACACCACTGATCGTAATATCATGGTGAAAAATTCCTTTTGCCTCCTACCCCTATCGGGATTCAAACCCGGTACCTCCCGCTCTGTACCTGGGTGGTAGTCACAATGAATTGTGGATGCGAATGAACTGCTGTTATAGCGCAAGATACTATAAACCTATTTAGACATATGCTATACAACTCTGGGGCTATCCAAGAAAATAATGGTAAAATAATTCAAAATTTTCAAAAAAAACATATTACGGGACTTAATGAATCCTTATATAGAACGAACACCTGCTTTAGGAATTTAAGATGAAATACGTCAGTGAGAATATCAAAATGCTGATATGCGTCATATGTTGATCAAAACATACCAAGCTAGTAAATCGAGAGTGACGGCCCTTAGCGAATAACCAGACCACCAAACTCGAGAAAAACCATGATCACATACGGATCGGGAGTATGGTTGACTGAAACTTAGGATGAGGCAGCGAAGAGATTATAAAGTTTGATGCTTTCAGACTGCTTCGGGATTACGGGTGCAATAAAAACGCGAAAGTGGAGCGGAGGAATTTCCGAGATTGCAACTGCTCTTTCAAAGTTCCTGTACATATGCGCAACCATATTCCAAAGGTCTGTATTGTATCTGTCTATATTGTAGATAGTCGACTGGCCCTTACGTGTCTTGATCACAAACCATTAGGCCGAAATTCGTCTGGGGCTGCCTGAATACACTGACAACACTTTAGAGCCTGGAAATACGATTTGAAGATTTGGAAAAGACCTCTTTATAGGTAAAAAAATATTTATATGACTCTCGTTGAATCGAGTTAAAGGACTTCTTGTTTTTAGCAAACTTGAGTAGAAGCTTTTAACCATTTTGATATGAAAATTGACGTTAGAGGGCAGTATATAAAAACAGAAAAATTAAAGAACAAAGTTAAATAGAATTCAGAGTAATCTTAATAGTAGGAGAGTTGGTTTATATTATGAACCGATAGTCGTCGAAACCGAAAAATATATGCATATGTAATCCTTAATATTTGTCATGTTTAAACCAGGCTGAAGAAATTACAGTTCTTGTGCGACCCTCGCCAACCCACAGTAAAATCGATCTTAGTAAACAAATAAAAAAAGCAAAACACTTACCTTTTTTTGATGTTATATCGTCCGAATTTAGTCCTGAACAGGGACCAGACGTTGGGCTTAAAGGTTGCAGTGATGTAAATATCTGACTATTACCACCTCCGCCGCCTGTTGAACCACTGCCCACTGATGGGGTTTGTATCGGATTAGGATACCATGATGTAGTACGGGGCCAACACGATGTTGGTGACATTGTTTGATGGCCATTCAATAAACGTAGTTTATCATAAACGGAATCACTAATATTTGATGATGACGACGATGTGGTTGAATTAACTAGTGAGGTTTGATGATGTGGCGGTTGATGGTGATGACTAGTTGGGTTATGTGATGACGATTGATTATGTCCAGGTTGTACTTGTTGTTGCTGTTGTTCCTTTTGTGCTGCTAAATTACGCAGTACACGATTTATTGAAGACACCTGAAAAAATAACGACATCTCAGATTATATATATATATATATATATATATATATATATATATATATATATATATATATATATATATATATATATATATATATATATAAATCGGTTGGAATGATAAAAAGGATATTAGTTATTTGATCACGTGTTATGACACGTGTTGCAAGAAATTTTTTGTCCGTTTACGAGAGTTTTAATTGAAAAATTATTGAATCATCTCGTTGTACTCGTATATAGGAGAGCACAGAACCCATCGAATAGAGATAACTATCTTAATCACAGTAATAATAATAATAATAATCGCTGTAATAATAATCAACGAGGGATAGTTTTATACTAACACATTATATATGTAGAGAGGGTTAAGCAAAAATTTAAAATGTAGTAAAAATAAAAGATAACGATATACACATATAAAATAGTTACAGATTATTATCATTAAAACTATATTTACAAATTTTAAGGATAAAATTATTATATTAGAGCAGCAGCGGTACTTCACTGTATATTAAAAAGATATTAAAATTAAAGATATGCGATAAAATCTCATTACAGTTCGCGCGACGCTCGATTCGATTCCCCTAATAAAATTCATTCGTTTTGCTTGACTATTGTGTGAGAGGGGTCAAACCTGTATGTGGTGAATTTGTATCGATCACGACTCAATTTCTAAATATCGGATTCCAATATTTTTGAAATTAAAGACATCTATCTCTTCCCAGTAGGCGACCTGTCAACATGTATATGTCACATTGTTTAAGTTATGCATTTCTCTTTATGTACTTCATTGTGCTCGTCATATAGTATCCCCTGAATATACTCCATAAAGAAACACATTTTCGAGGAGACACAGTGTTGCCATTATTTTTAAACCCAAACCTACAAAAATCAATTCGTTTTCCCAAACCTATAATAATATTCAATATTTACAATATTGCTTTCTTCCTTCGTAACCACGATCTAATCATATAATCAAATCGTAACCAACAATACCACGTGTAGTTTGATTTGAATGTCGCAACGCAATTCCAATTCAGTTGGTGGATTCCATCTACCAGTGAAAAACACATGTAAAACACGAGTAAACATGTTTTTATTGCATCAAAATAAACCGTTATGTTATAACATCACAAACGTGATAATAAAAATTGAAGAATAATAAAAATGTTCAAGTAACGGGAATTCAGGTATAATATAACGATTTTTTGAGAATTTGAATATTCATTTGTTCAGTAATCGTTTTCTATCAGACGTGTGCAGATCATAGAGACCATTTGTGAGGGCATAATCGTGTATATTATAGAGGAATTGGTACGACAACGGGACTGCAGCTCAGTGAGAAACTCTCTTAACCATTAAGCTACAACCGATAAAAATACAATCCACTTGATTTTTATTGAAAAAACCCAGATTTAAAATATGATAAGAAGAATTCCATTTAAATTATGGAAATTCATTTCAAAATTTCTTTTCGTGTGACTTATTCCACTTAAATTCAATATAAGAATAATATTTTATTTTATTGATGTGCAATTTAAATGTGCAAACATATTAATAATTGAAGGTCGACTTTTAGGTAACATCTAAAATTTGACCAAGAATCTTATTCGCTCAAACTCTATGCAATTTACTGGGAGTACAACTAAATCTATTCCAAACTTTTAGTACTGCCCATCAATAGCTACGACTTTTTTCCATCCTTCGTAAGCAATTGCTGCAGTAATCATCAACCGGAACAAGTGGTAGCTGGAATGAGTGTAATAGGACTCCCCCATCAAAGCACCTCCGAATATTCCTTGACGATTTTTGCAACATGTGGCCGCTTTTTCATGTCTTTTGGAATATTGTGGGCGTTTGATCTCAATAGTAGACTTAATTGCATCGATTGTTGTTTCCTCCATTAAATGGTCGGGATTACTTCATGCTTTTCTGCTCTTTGAGTTATCGTGGATCGAATTTTTCGATGTAAAAATCCTCCAATTTTGTCTTTGAAGCAGTTGTTCACACTATTGGGTAGAGTTCATAGGTTAACCCAATTTTCTTGTTAAGTTCTTGTAATTCACTAGTACTGTCGCGTCACGATTAAACGGATATATACAATTCAATCACGCAGTCATTCAATGACGTCATCATCATCGGATCACAACCGGCCTAGTGAATTATAAGATACAAGCAAACCGCGAAGTACAACACATTCAAATTTACAGTAAGCTTACACGTTTCAGATTAAACTAAAACAATTGAAAAATTTTGTGGGTAGTATAGTGCGGATGTCAATTTATTCCTGCAAGTATCCAGATTTTATTTTTAAAAGCAGCTTGAATTATGTTAGATTTTATGCAATTATAAGATCGAAGGTGGGAAAACACTCCTACTCCAACCCATAGTATTTTATAGCTCATAATGGTTTCAATGAGATAACGCTTGGAAATTTTAAATTCCACATATTGAATCGGAACCACCAAAGCCAAGGATCGCAGTTTTCGAGGTATAATTTAATTGTTTTATTAGAAAAGTTTCAAAATCCGCTTATCATTAGTCTTTGAAGTTTCCATAAAACAAATTAAACAACCGATTCAAATTCATTTAAATTGAAAAAAGAAAAATTCAAAAACACAGATGAAATGAAAATTGGGAAAAACCTAATTTGTTTTGTTTTTTTGTTCTCTGTAAACAAATTAAAGAAATTTAATTCGTTTATTTTACATTTCTTGGAAAAATTATTTGTTTAACAAATTTCCCAAAACATTTTTTTCGAATTTTCCACATCTTAAAACATTAACCTAGCCCCATTCTCCCGATCATAAAATCGACGTAGTTATTCAATTCACCCACCGATTATAACTTTTCTGTTCGTAGAAAATTTATTGAAAATTTTGTTTTCCATGGTTTTCTTTTTTATGTATATTTATGAATATTTTT
Source organism: Tipula lateralis (assembly GCA_963932295.1). Taxonomy (NCBI): domain Eukaryota; kingdom Metazoa; phylum Arthropoda; class Insecta; order Diptera; family Tipulidae; genus Tipula; species Tipula lateralis. The sequence goes on along the minus strand of OZ010739.1, from coordinate 35,570,700 downwards.
ATATTTATAGTTCGTACGTGGAAAATTGTTTGTTTTTATTTGCAAGAAACCACGAAGTATTTTTCAAGTCGTTATAAAAAGGGGTGGTTATAAATTTCAGTGGTTCCTCGAAATCTTATCCGTTATACAACGTTGCGGACCGATCGATATACATGTAGCATAAAGACAAGCTGATCAAAAACACTGAGGGTTGGAATATATACATACATATAAACGCACATGCTGCACAAGAGATAAGCGGAGTCACCAATTATGAACGAAATATGTATTCTAATCTTTGAAATTAAATTCTCAACATTAAGATCCGTTTCTCGCATTACAACAAAAAAAAATATTAAGATACCCTTCAAATATTGAGGCAAAAAAAATCAAAAACAGGAATCAATCGACGCGTTACTAATTTATTTCCACACAGCTTTAAGTATATAGAGATTTTCCCATTTGTTTCTTTCTTATTTTTTTTTATTAATATTCGGAAAGAATATGACGAAGAAAATCAGAAGAATGAGTAAATGTATAATATCGAGGGTTAAAAATAAAATAAAAAAAATTCCAACAAGAAAATTTTATTAACAAAAAAAAATTAAAACAAATCAAAATTGAAAATATGTTCTGAAAGGGGTTAGGCACAGTCTTTCGATGTACGATTCAACCAATCGTGTTCGCATTTTTTACTCATCTGAATTTTTATGCCCTGTTTGCATCTTATTTGGCAGGAATTCGTAAAAAAATTCGGGATTACTTTATATGGTTTTCTGAATCCTAGATTTTTATTATAATTTCGAATTCCGGGCACCGTTTACTATTTATAATATTTATCAGTCTGAACTGATTGCAATAAACAAAACCTATAATCTGGTTAACTTGAAGCCTCTTATTAAGTTATACTGGTTAAAAACGAATTGAAAACTCCTTTTCCTTATTTTGCTAACTTGACTAAAATTAGAATCAATAAGAGCATCGGTGGACATAACTTCATTTCGTTGAATCCGGTATCATAAATTTACGTAGAACCCTCTACGCATTGTATAGCTCTACGCCAGCCTATAGTACTGACATGGAAGATGGGTTCATGGGCCCATGAATTCTGCACTCCAACACAGGTCATAGATGTGTTCATTAACACCACCGATCTTAATCAGATCGTAAAAAAATCCTTTTTGTATTCGGCCTCTATCGGGATTCAAACCCGGTACCACTCTCTCCAACTGCCGTAGCTTTAACCACTGCGCCATTTGAATCCGATTTTGTCTTTGGAGTAGTTGTCACATGAAAATCCAATTTCCTAGTTTGCGATTTTTATTGGAAAAGAAAACGCAAGGAAAGAGGGAATGCAAAACAATATCTCCGAATAGAGTACAATGGTCCAATCTAGCAGTCATCTTATGGCGGCCAAAGTCTTCTGAACGATTATTTATTGTTTACCGGAACGATCCAAAACTCACGATGCCGTAAATAAAATTTTGTAACTTCAGTTTTTTGAATCCGGTATCACAAGTTGCTTAATAAATGTGACTCAGTTAATTCGCTTGAAAATCAAAACCCAGAGTTTGAGAGCCCCTTTTTGAAAATCGAACATAACGCGGCTACTTAATCAAGGATATTTAATTACAGTTTGTGTCATAAGGGAGAAGCTTCTCGATTCGAAACAAAAAACCCGACTTTTGGAGTAGTTGTGTCATAAAAAAACGGCTTTCGACCCAATAGCCCCATCAACTTAGCCTTTTCAAATTTATCTGATCTGACTCGCACAGAAAATGCAAGGGAACGGGGAACGAAAAAGTATATCCCCGAATAGGATACGATGGCCCAGTTTAGTCGACATCCTATACTAGTAAAAATCGGAGATACAGGAAAATATTGACAGAAAGAACATTGCAATATTCAAGGTTTCGATCCAGGTTCCACCTTATATTGGCTGAGAGAAATTTTGTTGTTGTAAAATCAATCTGTCAATTTTTGGTGTAATAAAGACGAATTCAATTAATCGGTGAGATTATTTGACACAATCCATACGCAGCAAAGCAACAGAGTTGTTTTTTTTACAATTTTTTGGTTCGTTTACGTTTCCTATACCCATTTCCTCTAACGTGAAAGAAAAACAAATCTCAAATGTCACTTTTCTTTTTAAATTAATAGTCTTGATTACAGTGAGCTATGTAAACTGAGTGAAATTATTTTTCACGTAAATCATTTTCAACAGGTATTGAATCCTTATATACAGAAATAGGAAAATTTAATCAATAAAATACCGATTTTCCACTTTTTCCTAAATTTACTAAGAAAATTTTAATGTGCAGTGTCCCCAATACAATATTCTACCCTAATTTATTGTTGGACTATACAAAAATAATTTCCTTATTCCAATCGACCATTTTCTTTTATTTTTTTATCGGAAAAAATTATCACACTATAGCTTTTCCTTTTTGTTAAGAGGACACAGAATATGGAAAAGGGTATTTTTTATATATGTATGTGCTTTATATAAATATTAAATTCAATCAGAGAAAATTTACTTCATTGGTTTTTCCATTTTTTTCTGTAACGTTTTTTGGAACAACAACAATGGAATACATGAAAATACTGGCTTCGTAAAAAACAATAAAAAAAAAAATAGTCGATTCGCATTGAACACGTGGCGGTGAACAGTTTAAAAATTTAAAAAGAAAAAAATAATAATATTTTTCCATATACAATTTTCCTATTTTAATTCGAAATCGTTTTTAATCAAACGGTTCCGATTTGATTTCGGATTTGATTAAAGGGGGACACTAGAAACGGGGGATGTTGGTGAGCAGTTTCTTTACATTCTGTTTACCCTATTTTGTCGTCATTCGTAAAACTGGTGCAATTAATATGGAAAATTTATATAAAGAAAAATCCCTTTTTCCGTTTTTTTATATTATGAATCCGTTTTGGCGTTTATCTCTTAACAGTTTTTTTTATTAGTTCTTTGTTAGCCTGTCACACACCCAGTGTGTGTATATATATACACATATATACAGTAATTTCACTTAAAGGCAAATTTCCGATTTGGTTTTCCTCCTTTCTTGAAACTTTGTATAAATAAGGCGACTCATTCTCATAAGGATAGACCGAAAATAGGGAGGAATCGGAAGTTGTCGATGTTGCTAGGAAAAGAGCCTCCTCTTAATCTTTCCTTAGGCTGTTGAAGACACTATCACAATATGGATTGAGAGAGGACATGCTTCAGAAGAATTTAAGGAAACTGGATTTTATAATGTGCTACCAATTTTATAAGAACTAATATGGTGCCTAAGGTCATTTCTGGCTGGGAAATTATAAGAACAATGTTAGAGAGCCTACAATGGAGCCAAAACCACTAGGGCAGCACAAGCAGAAACTCATACAAGAACCTGAAAATGCACAAAAGAAAATTTAAGGAGAAAAAATTCCTCTTGTATGGTTATATAGATAATCCGTGATCATATAAATACTATCTAGAAAAAAACATATTTTAGCTATTTCTCCTCTGCGCTGTCCTTAGATATTAAGAAGAAGAGGACTATTGCAATATGGGATGAGAGGAGATAATACTAAAAAATATACACTATGTTACACAAGAAAAAATTTCAGCATCATTAATGGGCACTGCTGGAAAATGAGATATTTAATAATGTAATCCCCATTGATCGTATCCTCTCAGAATAGTCCTTAGAGAATTTCCTTAGAGTAGTCTGCTCAATAGATAATAGATCGATCAGAAACTGAAGAATCTACAGAAAAATATTTAAAAATCTTCAATGGAGGTAAAATCACAAGAGCGGTACAGGCAGGAACTCCTACAACGAGAAAGACTATGAAATCTCTTTAATATTAATTGTGGAAGCAAACCCTGTGCCTATTCACAAATATGGATTCTAGTAAGCCCTGCCTGGCCTCATGGATTTTTTGTGTCATTCCGTGATCTTTATATACGAATAATGTAATCCCCATTGATCGCATCCTCTCGGAATAGTCCTTAGAGAATTTCCTTAGAGTAGTCTGCTCAATAGATAATAGATCGATCAGAAACTGGAGAATCTACAGAAAAATATTTAAAAATCTTCAATGGAGAGAAAATCACTAGAGCGGTACAGGCAAGAACTCCTGCAACGAGAAAGACTACGAAATCCCTTTAATATTAGGATCGAGGCACTCTTGTAAACAATTTTGAAGCGAACCCTGTGCCTATTCACAAATATGAATTCTAGTAAACCCTGACTGGTCTCATGGATTTTTTGTGACATTCCATGATCTTTATATATGAATAATGTTATCCCCATTGATCGTATCCTCTCGGAATAGTCCTTGGAGAATTGCCAGTAAAAGCAATGTAGTCTGCTCAATAGATAATAGATTGATCAGAACCTGCAGAATTGACTGAAAAGTATTGAAAAATCTTCAATGAAGGGAAAATCACTAGAGCGGTACAGGCAAGAACTCCTACAACGAGAAAGACTACGAAATCCCTTTAATATTAGGATATAGGCACTTTTGAAAAAATTGTGGAAGCAAACCCTGTGCCTATTCACAAATATGGATTCTAAAAAGCCCTGCCTGGCCTCATAGATTTTTTGTGTCATTCCGTGATCTTTATATATGAATAATGTAATCCCCATTGATCGTATCCTCTAGAAATAGTTCTTAGAGAATTTCCTTAGAGTAGCCTGCTCAATAGATAATAGATCGATCAGAAACAGAGAGATTTTACAGAAAAATATTTAAAAATCTTCAATGGAGGCAAAATCACTAGAGCGGTACAGGCAGGAACTTCTACAACGAGAAAGACTAAGAAATCCTTTTAATATAAGGAAAGAGGCACTCTTGAAAAAATTGTGGAAGCAAACCCTGTGCCTATTCACAAATATGGAGTCCCTGCCTGGCCTCATGGATTTATTGTGACATTCCGTGGTCGTTATTTCTGAAAGCGTTACTTCACATTCTTTTGTTAAGAATAACTTTGCGACAGATGAATATAGATGGCTATTAAGCCACTGCTTTTCTGGCACACATCGAATTCTATTCACTCACAACAACTAATAATCTTTAACGCACTGCCCTTAATTATGTATAAAAATATGCTGATAATGCATTCCTCATTCCTTCAAATTCACAGTTATTTTCTCATTCCACTACGAATGTTTATTTACTTAAGACTTCTTAAGTCTCACGATGACGATGAACAAAATCTACGTTCGTTTACACTTGTTTAGCGTCAATATTTTTTATTGTCGTTTTCCGGGCTGCTCTCAACCACACGGTACGAGTACGAGTACATGTTAGTTAAAAATGCGAGAAAGAGCATAGGATAATTTTTCCGACAAAAAAAACATTTTCCAACGACAATAACAAAAGAAAAAATATCAATGATAATAACGGATGAATTACTTTCACAGAGTAAAAATGGGAAACAACAACACAAAGTGTGTAACAAGAGGGTGGGGAAAGATATTAAAAGTTTATTTTGTTTAAATAAAAAAGAAAATCATTTGTGAAAATTTGGTGTGTATATAAGGGTGGGAAAAATAACATAAAAAAAATTTAAGCAGTAGGAGATTGATGATTATTATGATTACAGTGATAATGAAGTGTGACAATAAATAAAACTGATGTGGAGTTCTAGAACTTTCAAGAATTTTTGGATTCCAAAAATGAATATTATACCAGGGACTTTATTGCGTCCTCTACTGGTGGTTTCCATGAAGTAGAGAATAATTTAACACTCTCTAGTTGTGCTAGACCACTATCCCATCGACTGGGGACGACAATCGACCGGAGTAAATGGCATTTTCAGTTATGGAAACTCCACCACAGAATGGGATGGAACGTTGTCTAGAGGTAAGCAATTCGAATGCAAAACGAAACCAAGAAGTATCGACTAATTGTATCGAGAATATGGATGGCCGTCTAAAAGTTAACCGCAATTAAGTAATAGGTGCAGATGGGTGAGTAGAAATGAAGATAAGTAACAAAGAATTAACTAGAACTAAGTCGATCATAATAAGTCAAATTGGGAGATGGCCACTCAAACAGATCACGACGAGAGAAAACCAGAGGTGAAAGAAACTGAGGAGCATGGGTGATTTAACTTAACAAGCTTACTAAAGAGACGAAGGCTAGAGTGAGGAAATTGGTACTTAGAAGGAGGTACTGTACAACGGTGATAGCAGTTGACATTTTAATCACTGAGAGAAGAAATGCCTAGCACTTTTGAGCTGTTAATTCTCTTCCAATAAACTAATAGAACATCACGATTTATTGTACACAATGTATCAACGAATATATAAATGAAAGTTCCGGAAGAGCCTCACCATAAACAATCACCACAGTAGAAGGGAGTTATAAGCCAGAGGTGGAAAATTAAGTATGCCAAATTTGAGCCGAAACCAATGAAACAATTACTGTTCAAGGAGAAATTGATCAGATTACGTTAGAGCAAGCAAAAGCAAGCTCAAACAACGGTTCGTGGTAGAGAAGCAGACATTAAAGGCGATATATATATATATATATATATATATATATATATATATATATATATATATATATATATATATATATATATATATATATATATATATATATATATATATATATATATATATATATATATGTGTGTGTGTGTGTGTGTGTGTACATGAGGAAGGCGATATAATAATTTATTCTTGAAGGTTTTTCCAAATTCTGTTTTCTCTGATTTGAATTGATTTTGTATTTACATAAATATTTTAACAGATTTTTATCAGAAGATTCCCGAGTTTGTTCGTTTATAGGATACAGATATATGCCGAGTTTGATTCAAACATACATGGTAACGAGTATATTAAAAAGGGTGCATTTATCAAAATTCTTATCAGATTCGTCATTTATTTATTATGTCAATCAATGTCCCAAACCTATTTTGTGGTTTTCGCATGTTCGAATATATCCATATTCTCAACGTCTCACACATGTTTAATATATATTTATGTTATATATATATATATATATATATATATATATATATATATATATATATATATATATATATATATATATATACATATATATATATATATATATATATATATATATATATATATATATATATATATATATATATGTATATATATATATATATATATATATATATATATATATATATATATATATATACATATATATATATATATAAATAGAATATATATATATATATATATATATATATATATATATATATATATATATATATATATATATATATATATATATATATATATGTATATATATATATATATATATGTTATATATATATATATATATATATATATATATATATATATATATATATATATATATATATATATATATATAACAGAGAGTGGAACCGAAACAGAAGCGAAAACTGATACAATCTTAACCTACAATCTTAAATCAAAATATTTACAAAATCATGCACCGTCATCTTTTACCAGAACGAAATATTTTAATCGAAGAATATATCACATTGCAAATCGAAACAAAAGATTGGAATGAAGTTCATTACGGTTCAACTCTCTGACATACATATAAAGATCCTTTATATCCGTACGTTCAAGTTTCGATACTTTTTGGATTACATAGTGATGGCCGGTTTCTAAAACTTTTATCTCGTACTGACCCACACTTTTTTGCTCCAATTTCAACCCTCGAATGAATTGAGTTTGGACAAAACACGGATGTAACTGAGTGGGTACACAATTTCAGCTGTAAGCAATGTGTCACTTTTGTTGGAAGTAAAACAACCTACAGTTGGTTTCTTTCAATTTCTGAATATTTTATAGATGTCAAGATCAGTTTTTCTTGCCTCCAGTACTTCCCATATATACATATTTTGTATCACTTTTGCATTTTTAAGAAGCACGAACTAAAATTAGTATTGGGGCCGAAGTACTTCCAGTTCCCTTTTAACGGCACACCTTACGCCGAATACAAATCGAGTACGGATACTAATCCGATTTACGTATAGACTATATAGACTGACAATGAAGATAGGTCGACCCATGGTTTTGCACTCCAACATGGTTGTATCATATTATAAAACATGTACATATATATTGATCATATCAAATTAATTGAGGTTGATTGGTGTACTTACACTTGGTATATTATCATTTGTGCAGATGCCATCTTGTAGTAACCGGTCACGTATTTCCCATGCAAATATACTAGGGCATTCACGTTTGTATAATGAAATTTTGCTAACAACTTCGGCCGTTGCGACCCGCGGTTTTGAACCACCGATTGCCCTCGGTCTTATGCTACCCGTTTCGTAATACCTATGTATATATAGACATATATTTATGTAATATGATAATTTATTAGTTTATGCAATAATTTAATTGAGTTTTACCTTCCAAGAATTTTACTAACGCAACCATTTGATACTTGTAGTATACGTGATATGTCGCATGGCCGGGCTCCGGAATGGGCTAATTCAACAATTTTTTGCCTTGTCGAATCGGGCAATGGCCGGCCGCCAACAAAAACACCGCCTAATTGATTAACACCGCTGTGCCCTATAAAATTAATAAAAAACAAAACACAGTAGTTTTGACACCATGTAGTTAAATTTTTTTTTTTTTTGGTTAAATATGATTGAGATAGTTATAAAAATTAGTTTATAGTTTTTTACATACCCGAAATAAATCTTGAATCATATTCCAATCCAGTAATTTCACTACAACTACCAATACTACTATTATTACGTACATATTCTGTACGCGAAGGATCACACCAAAAAACTACAAAAATAAGAAAAAAGAAAAAATTCATTTGTTAGCAAGAAATAAATAAGGATTTACCTAAAATATGTTATAAATTTTTTATTTTACTAAGGATCAAATCTTAACTATAGAGTTAATACCAGAACAATAGTTTTTATTTTCAAAACTATGTAACATGTACTACCGATGCAATATTTAATTTCAATTCTAATTCACAAATCATAGGGGGCGCTGTAGTCCTAGGAACTGAGGATAGAGTATTCAATATAGATAAAAGTTGTGGCGTTCAGAGTAACCCAAATAATTCGTAGACACAACTATCATCACACCACAATCAAAATTAATAAATCGATATTTCGAGTTTAAGTTCTTGTAATTCGCTAGCGCTGTCATAACACGACTGCAAGCAATAACTCGAATTTCAACGCAACACGCACTCCTCCTAATAAACCTAACACGGCAAAAATTAACTTCTCGCAATGGAATTGTCTGCCCCCAATGGTGGTAGTCTGTTTCGCGCTCCTCAAGTTGGCTCAGATATTTCCAGGAAGTTCGTTTGGGAATGCTGCGGGGGAGAGGTACTCAAAAATACAGCATATGCAGTCAGGTTTAATTTCATGTCGCAACAAGCCTAGCCACTAAGTGGGTGAAATCAGCCACCCCAACGCATAACGGCATAGATAATCATAGTCAAAAAAAGGAGAGGAGAGAGGAAATCATTTTCAGAGAGAGTAATGAGAGCTGGTATTCAGATTAACCAAGTATACAAGTAACCCAAACAATTCGAAGACACAATTATCATCACGCCACAATCAAAACTAATTAATCGACATTTCGAGTTAAGGTTCTTGTAATTCGCTAGCGCTGTCACGACACGACTGAACGTCAATATCTTCTGACACACCTTCCCAAAATTAAATTGGTGACCCCAACGGCCTTGTTTAGGTAGGGAACAATACACGTAAATATGTATTTTCTGACACAATCGCTCAAAATTTCATCCTACCTCCTGCCTATAATAAACCTTACACGGCAAAAAAAACTTCTCGCAATAGCATTGTCTGCCCTCAATGATGGTACTCCGTTTCGCGTTTCTCAAGTTGGCTCAGATGTTTCCAGGAAGTTCGTTTCATGCTGCAACAAAGCCAAACCACTATAAGATGGGTGAATGCTGCTGGGGAGGGGTACCCAAAAATACAGCCTAGTCACTAATTGAGCGAAATCAGGCACCCAACGCATTACGGCATAGATAATCATAGTCAAAAAATAGAGGAGGGGGAGATCACTTGCGAGGGTAGTAGTGTTGGCGTTCAGAGTTACCAAGTAACTCGTACAAAATTCGAAGACACAATTATCATCACGCCACAATCAAAACTAATTAATCGACATTTCGAGTTAAGGTTCTTGTAATTCGCTAGCACTGTCACGACACGACTGAAAGTATACGAATCAGACAGTATGAACATCAATCCGGTAGCATATGCTTGATGAGATGAATTTGATCTTTTCGATCACACAGTCATCATCAGATCGAAACAGGCCTAGCGACTCGAATTACAACTCACTCGAAATATATAAATCCACACGCTTTACAAAGTACTAGGACTGCGACACCACAAAAGAGAACTTGAAAATATACACAAAAAATGGAATTTGTATCTTACAAAGACCTCTCGCCTTTGAAAGAATCTATCGAAACTATCCTCTTATAGCTTATCTTCTTTCCAGTAATTAGTAGGCTCTTTCGAGTGACAAAAGAGGTTTATAAGAAGCTTCGACGTTTAATCCCTATGTTTTGCCTCTCCGAGTACTGGAAGTACCTTTCAGGCTCAACTTATAACAAAAAAAGAAGTTATATTGTAAACACGCTTGTCAGTGCAATTCGTGTCAAATCTAAACTAACCGGGTTCATATAAAAAGCCTCAACTTCAGAACAATTTTTCTATAATAAATTGTTTACGTCTGCAGTTCAAGGCAGCAAAATATGGCGACCACACAATGTTGTATACCGTCTCGCCGAATACCATATGCATCTGTTCAATGTCAGAAGTACATGAGGTGCAATATAAAACGTTTTATATTTTTGTTGCAGCACTGCCACCACTTCAATGGTTTTGGAATGGTAGTCATCTTAAAAATAATAGTTTTTTTTATAAATATAATCTTTAGAAATGGTTGTTGGAGTGCACAATTTATTGGTCAGTACTATAGCCTGACGAAGAGTTATGAAATGTGCATATGGTTAAACGTCAATCGGACCTATAGCCGTACCTCCTCGATTTGGCTATGTAGGACGCAAGTTAGAGGACCACCAAAGAGTTGGGAGTGCATTGAGCCCCAAAAAAAGACACCAACAAAACAAAATTGTTTAGAAGAAGGTAAGATTAGACGCCATTAATTTGAAGTTTAAGGCAATAAGAAACTTGCTTGTTGAAGGGCCTTTCAAGGTAAAAAACACAAATAACATTCAGATGCTCTACGGTATATAAGAGATGATGACCTTCATAGGGATCCAAAGAAAGAGGCGCTTGATGAAAAAATAAAGAAACGCGCGGTGTTACATAAAAAAGGTATTGGCTTAACATCTGAATGGTAGCTAAGATGTTTGCAGAGAAAAAACCAACCGACTTAATGGAATAATATGATCAGTTTGGACAGTAATATTAAATGGAGCTGGCTCATCTCACTAAGAGTATTCCATTATAAAAGTAAAAATACTTAGTGAATTATATTGAGATGTAATAAAACTGGAGCTTCTGAAATAGAAAAACTTGCTCCAGAGTTCAAAGGGAAATAATTGCTAGAGATAACAATCCTTGGACCTAATTACTGCGACTACAACAATAATAAATAAGCTAAATGTTTTGAGTATATCAACCAAATGCCGCAGTGGTTAAAGGTGCAGCAGTTGGAGCAAGAGATGCTGGATTCGCATCCCAATAGGACCAGGGCCAGAGATGTGATCAAGATTGCTAGGCATCCAAGAGATGTGATCAAAATTTGGAAAATAATATTTTACTACTGCTAGTAGGCAATACTTCTGTTAAAGGATATTCAGTGTAACCGCTCAATATAATTATTTCGAAAGACTAATGTCTTAAATCATTTGAGACATTATACTTAAAAGTTAATAAATAATATAGGTTGTTTTTTTTTAGAGGTTCACAACTTTGAATTGGCAACACTGCTTTTTTTGACAACCCATTTAACAGCTGATAGTTGCTTTTGGTTAAGTTTGGTTTGCCATTTCATTATTGATAGACTTAAATGCTTTTGCTGAAGCACAAATTCTTCAAAGAAGCCCTTTTTTGGTGGAATGGGTACGCAAACAAGCAGAAACTGGCGGAGGCATTCCATGGTCAGAATGTTACTATCGTAAGCGTTATAGGGACATGATAAGAAATTGTTTCGTACCTCGATTAGCTAGCATTAATATGCAGTAGAAATTTTTGATTGGCCACCAAGATCGTGTTTTTGAATCTCGTATAGTGATTTTCGAGGTTGAGGATACCCACACTTCGGTCAAGGCTTCCAGGGGATGCCCGCAGGGCGATGTACTGTCACCACTGTTGTGGCTTCTGGTCGTTGACGAACTTCTTGTTATTTTTCGTGAGTCCGGTTTCACCGCTCAAAGTTATGCTGACGATCTGGTTCTGACAGTTTCAGGCAATCACCTGAATGTCTTATCAGATTTAGCTCAACACGATCTTCTCATTAGAGAACAGTAGTGTCTGGATAAGGGTTTACATGTGAACCCATCAAAAACCGATTTGGTTATTTTTACAAGGCGTAGGAATACAGAAGCTTTTTCTGAACCATCACTTTTCGGATGCAAGGTTAATAGCTCAGCCTACGTCAAACATCTTGGAGTTTTTCTGGATAATAAACTTTCTTGGAAGTATCATCTGGATTTCAAACTACAAAAAGCCACTGCGATTTTTTGGCAATGCTAACTTATGCATCTATTGTTTTGTGGCCAGTGGTTAAAGTAAAATCTTCATTTGACAAACTTAACTATTTGCAAAATATCGCTGGTCGGGCTATGGAGCTCATTCTCTCGCTACCACAGTTACAATCCTTTATTTAAGGTACACATTTTGTTCGGCTTCCTTTCGTTTGAGGACTGTTGGGGCTTGGAATGAAATTCTTAATAAATTTAAACTAGCTATGCCACAACTTGACATGGTTATTGATAAGCTTTTTCCTGTTTTTAATTTTAACAGGTCATGTGAGGTGTTTTATCCATCCAGGGATATGTGGTTCTCACCAGACTTGCTCAAACAGATATCCGAATCGTTTGTATTCATTTCAGATGGCTCTGTCTCTGAACAGGGTGCTTGATTTGGTTACTACTGTCCATCGCATGACAGAATCTAGCAGGTTGGGGTCTTACTGTACTATCAAGCGGAATTAATTGCGGTTACTCAATTTGTGTTTTCAGCTTTTAATCTCGCTGCCGTCGACAAAGAGATTATATTTTGTACGGACAGTAAAACTGTCCTTAACTCTTTGAACAATCCTCGAACTAGCTCCAAACTGGTAGGGGAGTGTAAGAATTTGCTGAACCTCCTTGGTTGTAATAATAAGGTAACGGTCATGTGGGTTCCCGCCCATTGAGACATTGATGGCAACGAAGTTGCAGACAGTTTGGCTTAAACTGGTTCTCGCTTATTTTTCATAGGCCAGCTGCTCCTGTACCTCTTCACACATTGAAACAAACAATCAAAACCGTTGCCTTATCGAACCTAAAACTGACGTGGTCAACTAGCCCTACTTGTCGTAAGGCAAAATACTTTATAAGGGGTCTTAACCCGAAGCTGACCAAATACGTTCTTTCGTTGAAAAAGGACAACTTAAGAATTTTGGTTGCTGTACTTACTGGGCATGGCCGTTTCAAAAGTTATCTTCATCGCATGGGTCTTGCTAGTGATGCCGTGTGCGACGAATTTCTTGAGGATGTTGATGACAGCCTACACTTCATCAGCACCAGTCCGGCTTCCGACTGCATAAGATCCCCTGTGGTCAACTCCAGGAATATTCCTGTTAGTCAACTGTCTTCTCTGCCCTGGTTCAAACTGCTCCACCATGGGCCCTTTGTGGCATTGAGTGCGGAACCTTTAAGGGTCCCAGCCAACTTTAATAATAATAATAATAAGATCGTGTGATTTTGTCTACGTCGATAAACCAGAGACAATCGAACAACATAAAGACAGCAGCTCCCAGCCTTTAACTCACTCAATAATCTGATAATTTTTATAGTTGGAAGATGTATCGCCAGTACGTCGGCCAATTGTTGAACAACTTCGATACCAATAAAAAAAACCCCCAAGTATAGATATTCATTAAATAAATTTAGCAAGAGTTGTGCCTATATCTGTCCAAGGTAGCGATATATAAAGACAATTGGAAAACCTTGCCATAGATGATATAGAACACCTCGCATATGGGGGGTGAATAATTTTGACATAATGAACAAATCAGTTATAAATTGTCAAATATCAAATCTCTCTATATAACAAATAAATGCCGCCTAAATCGATTCGAATACATGACATTAAAGAACGCTCAAATACAAAATGTCGTTGTCATTCGTGTATATATCTGGATATACATACTCGTATGTATCTATATATAGTGAAAACTTTAATAAGATATAAACAAAAACAACAATATAAAATATCAGTGCAGTTGATAAGATGTGGTACAAGGATTATATATATAGAAATTCCAATGTTTCCTCCACCACCTCTGGGTCGAAGTTTTCGGATGAAAACGAATACAAAACAAAAAAAAAATTTTGTTTTTTGTTCAAAAATTATTTCAAGCGTTAACTAATTTTTGTTGACAGTCTTGTGCGATGCCACACTGAATCATTCGGATGATTGACTATCATTATTTTTTTTCGTTTTACTGCTGATCTTACCTCGGCCCCCTCTCCTCTATATAAAGGTCTAGTTCCATATTATTGTTATGATTATTACTAGCATGTCTTATATATTTACGATGATATGTACAGTTAAATTAATGTCTAAGGCATAAAAACAATAAAAATATATCGATTATATGTGTACATATCTTTATATCTCTGTGTGTTGTCAGTATATAAACATTTCGTATCCCTAACCCATTAAGACTGTATCTAGAGAATTATAAACATCGCGAATTCTCATTTCATGTATGAAAGAGTACATGGTATTCATTTATAAGAAACGGCATAGTGAAAATATTGTTTCATTTTACTCACATACTAACCCTTCAAGCAGTGATGGATTTACAAATAGGTACACTACGCTGCAGTCTAGAGCGGCAAATTTTTGGAAAAATAACGGGCGGCAAAATTTGCGAAATAATTTTTGACAACAATTGTATAAAAATATAAAATAAAACGGTAAAAACTAAAATAAATTCATAAAGATTTTATTTCACAAAAATTTTATGTATGTATGTAACATAAAATTGCACGTAAAAATTTATTATTTTGTTCGAAATAACGGTAAGACAAGTTTTGTGTAATCTTGTCTATTTTGCCGTTATTTTGAACAAATATTATTTACGTGCAATTTTATGTTACTTGGGGTGAAATTGTCCATTTTACCGACTTTTTTTTAACTTAGACAAGAATTAAGTTGGCTACGAATGTTTAAAATTATTTTTTAAATGAAAATTTATGTAGGAAATTTCTTTCGTATTTCAATTCAAATTTATCGCAGTACTAAGTAGGCTAAAATAAAATGTTTAAAGTTTAAATTTAATTAAGTGCAGTGCAGTTGTGATTATTTCGAGTTTCCGCATAGTAAGTATAATTGATTTTGAACATTGAGCTATTTAATATTTATTTTAAAAAAATTTAGTTGTTCATTAAAATGAGTGACGGTAGAAAGAGATTGAGTGGTGCTAAATATTGTGCAATGGCCAAATATAAAATTGCAAATCAAAAAAAATAATTAAACAAATTTCTATAATACAATCTTACTTTAAGCGACCCTCTGCCGTTAACAATGAAACTATATTACAACCAAAACCAGTAGAATGTGTATTGACCGATATTGACAACGCTCCATGCTCATCAAATACAGCTTCCTGTTCTAGTTTAAATGTCAATCCAGAATTTGTTGTAAACATTGTTGAGCCATTTGCAATACCGACTACGACAATCAGTAATGATGCTGGCAAGTGGGATATAAATGAAACAACGATTGATTTGGTGACAAAGTTTGGTTTCAAATCAATTGAATATGGATTTTAGGAAGTCGAAAAAACTGTTTGGTGAAATTTTTCGAAACAATTAAAAAATGGTGAAATACGTGATAGAGATTATTTATCATATTCAGAGTCAGACAATGCTCCATATTGCATTCCTTGTTATTTATTTAACGGTAGCAGTTCTTTTGCTCTAGAGAGTGGTTGCTCAGGTTGGAAAAATATTTCAAAACTATTAGAATCCCACGAAAATTATTCTACACATCGCCATTGTGCTACCGTCATGATTCAAAGAAACAATCAAAGTGGCAGTTTGAAAAATATGTTGCTGAAAAATTTCATTTACGATGTAGCTTACTGAAAAAATGTTTTAAAAAGAGTAGTATTTGTTATAAAAAAAATATGTAGTCATGGATTACCTCTTTGAGGACACTGTAAAAAGTTTTATAACAATCATAATGGAAATTTTATGATGTCATTAGAAATAATCGCAGAATATAATCCCTTTCTAAAAGGTCATATACTGAAGTATGGAAATTGTGGTTCTGGAATCAAAATCTAAATATTTCTCCATAATTGATTCAACTCCCGATATTTCTCACGCCGATCAATTATAATTAATAATTCGATATGTGGATATATCTAACAGCAAAACAGTAGAACGTTTTTTGAAATTTTTCGATAATACTTGCCATTAGCACACAAAATGTTTGGAATAATATTGGCCGATTGCAGAGGACAATCCTACGATAATGCTAATAATATGTCAGGAATCTACGATGGCTTAAACGCAAACATTTTGGGAATAAATTCATTTGCAATTTTCATTCCATGTGCCTGTCATTCTTTAAATTAAGTTGGTGAATGTGCTGCTGAATGTTGTACAGAAACTGTGCACTTTTTCATGCTTATACAGGCGGTGGGCACTACTGAAACAAAAATTGGCTCAAACAAAAAACAACCAAAAGCTTTATCTAATACTCGGTGGTCAGCTAGATCAGATGCTTGTACTGCCTTGCATAAAAAATTGGAAAGATGTATATGATGTGTTGAGAGAAATTGAAATTGACAATTTAGAAAAAGGATCTATTCGTGCTGAAGCAGGAGGATTATTAAGAAAAATGGAAAAGTTAGAAACTTCATTGATGCTTACGATCTGGAAAACTATTTTGGAACGGATTGACAAAGTGAATAAAAAACTACAAGCCGTTAATATGAATCTTCTTACTGCTGTCCAGGTATACGATTCCTTATTCGATTACTTGTTGGAAACAAAGGATAATTTTTTGAATTTTTTTAATAGTGCCTAAAGGCGGCATATGTGTAAATCCGCTCCTGCCTCCAAAGGTTTGATTATTTTTAGTCTCCATACCAAATGTTCACTATCCAGTAGCCGACTATTCAACTCACTATTTTGTGCATTGACTATACTCCGATGTGCAGCATTCTGGAATTTTTGTATACGAGGGCGGATTGAAAATGAAACTACCTAGCGCTAGATGCCAGCACAAACACAAATTTCACCCAAATTCATCGATTAATTTATTTGTTGTAGTCGTTTGAAGTAAGCAACTTTTGTGTTTCTTGAAAAAAAAGAAAAAACGAATTTCGTGCAGTGAAGGAAAAACGACGAAAAAGACAAAAGAAAAGCTTTATAAACATTACGGTGAGTCTGCTCTGTCAGATTACATGGTAAAATATTGGATTGCTGAATTTAAACGCGGCCGAAGAAGCACTGCAACAATACCATCAACAGGAAGGCCAAAAGAGAATCCTCGATATTATTATGAATGATCGCCGAGTCAAGTTGCGTGAGATTGTTGAAATGGTAAATATATCATATGAACGTGTGTTCAACATTTGGCATGAACATTTGCATATGAAAAAGCTATCGGCACGATGGGTGCCGCGTACCACTTCACAGCGGTGTTTGGACATGATAAAGCGTAATCCTGTTGATTTTTGAAAAAACAATGAGTGGAAGCTGGTGCAAGTGCTCCGAAGAAGGCAAAGGCAGTGAACTCGGCTGGCAAGGTTATGGCCACTATATTATCGTGCATTATTGGATCAATTGGTTGATGCAATCAAGGAAAAACGACCCATTTTAAGAAGACAAAAGTGCTCTTTCTTCAAGACAACGCTCCGGTTCACACAGCATTAGATACAGCATTAGATTGGTTGATCATCCACCTTATAGTCCAGATTTAGCTCCTAGTGACTTTTTCCTGTTTCCAAACTAGAAAAAATTGCTCGCAGGACAAAGATTCATCTCAAACGAAGAAGTGATTACCGAAACTAAGGCGTATTATGAGGGGTTCCCGAAATCGTATTATTCAGATGGTATAAAAAAGTTGGAAGTTGGAAGCTTCATTTTCAATCCGCCATCGTAAGTTTCATGTTAATATTCTTAGTACAACCCCCAAAGCTGAATACCATATAGCCAGATTGGCATTAGGGGCTGGTAGCCTGCTTTTTGTGCAGCTGTCAATTTTTAAGCTGTCATCCTTTGGCATTTGGTACAATACATTGCATTGAAATTGTTAAAATTCACTACAAAAATGGTGAACATTATTGGTGAGGCACCGTCTCGAGCGGCAATCGTGAAACTGGTGGAAAAAAGGTGGGACAAGTTGAAGATGTGATGAATTAAAACCGTGTGTGTCGCTCAAGAACAATTGATAATATTGATGCTGTAGTCCGTAGTGTTAAAGAAACTCCAGGTTTGTCGATTCCTCGTTAATCTTTAGAATAAGACTACCCACAAACGACATTACAAAGACTTAGGTATTAAGGATTTAAAGTTCAGTTAACACAAGAACTCAAACCAGTCGATCTTCATCGGAAAATCATCCAGTCGCATTTCGGGCTCCGAAAATCCAAGAATGGTTGTTGTGACCGGAAAGGTATTGATGTAGACGCCGTTTTCTGAAGAAAACCCTGACCGTGTTACTTTTCGATGGGGTGATCACAATTGGTAACCGAGATCCTGTAATTTAACACCTTTAGACTTTTTACTTTGGGAGCGCATTAGGCTTCACAATCGATGGCCATTTGGCTGATATCGTTTTCACATATTAACACTTTGGCGGCCAATGTTGTAATGAGCATACACTTTAAATTCCACCCAACCATGCCAATGCAGTTCTAAAAATACATTCCAAATTCTGTTTTCGTGTACGACATACATTCCAAATTCTATTTTGTGACGCCAGTGTAATTACTTGTTGAGAACAACACTGGCCCTTCGAGAAAGATTTTGGAATGTATGTCTGGAACAACATTGGCATGGTTGGGTGGAATTTAGAGTGTGTGCTCATCACAACATTGGCAGCCAAAGTGTTAATGGCATACCATCCTCTTTACAATGAAATAAACATTCATTGATTTCTTTTAAAAAATACTCTTATTGGAAAACTCTTTAGAAACTGGTAGAAACCAATGGAACATTCACATAGTCTAAGTTCAATAAAAGATGGGGTTTCCTTTTTATGAAGTGATGAAGTGTGAGGAAGAACAATGTGTTAGCCTTTTAACGTTCTACCTTAAACGGTGTAAGTCCCTATACTGCATAGCGCATCCGTGCAATCGAATTTGTACCACAAAACCCCGATTCGGAATCAGTACCGTGAAACACCGGGCGCCTACGGTGATTATTCAATATAAAGCCAAAACCATGAAGCATAATTTATTTGTAACCAATATAGTTATATCAGTACGGATTTTTCATATATAGATGCCACGACCAATGAATACAACACCTATTAGTAACCCTCTTGTATATACGAGTATTAACACACTTCTTAAATGCGCGATTTCCCCTTATAAATATAAGAACAAAATAGTTTTTGTTTAAGACAGGGCGGAGCTACGAATTTGATATCCCTAAACAGTAATTTATGTGTGTAAGTAGTGTTGTAAGCCAACAGCTTACCTTATAAATATATTATTTGGGAATTTATCGCATTATCTATTGTTAACCCTAATTGTACCAATGATTGTATTTTATTCAAAACTTGTAAGTATTTAAAATTCTCCAAATACAAAAGAATGTTTAAAATTCCGATTTTACTCTCCATCATGCGATAGTGTAAATTAAGTCAAAACTATACGTTAGTGTGTCATATATAACCTAACAAGTTATTGCATTACTTTTGAGGGTTTCACAGGGTTCCTATAGTAGCATCTTTAATTAAATTAAACTAGAATATGACTACTCGTTTTATGTCACCCAATTTAATGCATTGCATTAAATTGGGTGACATTTAATGCATGGCAAATGAGTAAATTAACCAACAGCAGATGGTACCTATATAAACCTCTGAATGATCCTAGTAAGCTACCTGTGGCCATAATGGAGCCTAATTTTATGACCAATTCTTGAAATATTTTCGTAAGCATTTTTGTGGTGACGGCCAAAATTTTACCATCAAATAAAATTATAATAATCTAATTAAAGAATGTGGAAGCTATATTTTTAATCAAATCAACTGTTTGGACTCGGACGCTATATACGAGTACTTTAATCTCTCGCAAAATCTATTTCACCACCGAATGGAATCAGATTTACACACCATTTGCGTCTTGGATTGTGACACCATATATCGAACCACATATTAAAGATTTTTCTATGAATTTGCATTTTTGTTCAATCTTCTAAAAAATCGATTGACAGATATCAAAACTCCATTTGATTTCTTTGAATTCATCTCACACCAATTCAATCACAGATAATCGCGCAATTTATCAACCAATTTACATATTTTGTCGAAGGTCGGGACTTCAACATTCGCATTACCCTTAAATCTCTAAAAATACCAAATCACTAAACTAGAACGTAATTTAAGGCAGTTACTATCCTCCACTATCGATAACGAAGTACCAACAGTTGTCAAGATACGAAAACTCCCTGGTTAAGATTGTTTTCGGTATAGAGTACTAAGATGAACGTGACCACATAGATCGATCAGAATTGAGTTGGAAGTAAATTCATAGCGAGTTATAACCCAAAAATAGTTATTACCCCAGACGGACTACCTAGGCAACGTACAACTCTTCAGCTGAAGCCTGAAAGTGGCCAAGGCTGGATTTGAATCGCTCCAAGACCTTAATCTCTCTGAAGAGGAGAGATCTAAGAAGGATGGTAGGAATATTAACGGGACACTGCCTTTTCGGTGAACATGCGAGAAGGCTGGGTCTAGAAATAAATGACTTCTGTAGAAGCTGCATGGACGAGGAGGAGGAAGAGACGCTTGTTCACTTCATGTGCTCTTGTCCTGCACTGGCACTAAGAAGGCATTTACACTAAGGTAGGTAAGTAATGCACAATCTTTCAGATCTTGCAGATATTAAGGTGCGGGACATTTTGCGCTACATTAGTAGCTCAGGATGGATCCTGTGGTATCACAAAGGACCGGCACTCTAACCTAACCTAACCTACCCTCGACAGCAACTATATATGTAAGGGAAAATTTCGACTTCACCACGATGTCCGTTCTGTGTGAACGGCCATATTAGCTATATTTTTTATCAATTTGGGTGGTCCCTTCAACGGTTCTTCCTAGTCTTCACGGGTCTATCTGTTTTTCTATTCCATTTTGATTTTAGGTTATAGAGTTGCTAATCAATACATAATATTCTCTTTTCATGCCTCTATATGGGCCTCTTATGTCTAGATAGACTTTGCAATTACTTCTGGTGTTCGACAAGGAGATGCGCTGCCCCGATACTTTTTAATCTCATGTTGGAATACATCCTTACGTTGATACCGAGTCCGATCCAACCTCGAGATCAGGAATTAAATGCAAATTCTCGTGATCGAAACCGATGGAGTCAGATTGTTGACACGGTACGGGCCAACAAGGTCCTGTATACGACTTACCCAAAATCACGAAGACTAGCTAGTCTCTAATCTTCGTGATTTTGGTTTAGCTCTTTCATCTCTTCCGTAGATGCGCCAATATCTAGTTTTAGCTGACCAAGATCCTACTCATGTGAAGGTTTGCTTATAGCAAATATCTTCCTTGGAAAAAAAAACGTCTAAGATGTAAATAGCCTACTTATAATTTGTAATATATTATCAGCACAGAAGATCCCATACACACGATTATAATGTGTGTGTTATAAACGAACAAAATTGAAACCATCTTAGTCCCCAAATTTAACATATAAGAAAACTTCAAGAAATTCCATTTTAATTTAAAAAGACAAATTCAATCATCCGAGAAAATAAAATAAAAAAGAGAAAATTGTATTTTTTTTTGTAACCCCTTGGATGTTATTTTTTTTATTATTATTATTCAGCCCGATTAGACATTATAACATTTGGGTGATTGATGACCGAGAAAAGGAGAAGAAAACCTTTAAAAGAAAATTAAAACAAAAAATATTGTTTTTGTTAAATATAAGCTTAGATTTCATAGTTTTGATGACACGTCAAACTTTTTATTAATATTATTTTTTTTTCGAGAGCGAGATCTTATAAAATTGCATTGTTGTTGTTTTATAAGATATGTGCAGGCCACACATCATGATTAACAGGTAATTTGATCAATTAAATAGAGAACAGAAAGAATGAGTATGGTATTTACTCGTATTTGTATGTACATACGAGTAGGTAGAGGTTTGGGATTGTTTTGTTACAATTTGGGTGTAAAACGACGCATATGGAATGCGACAATCCTTACTTCTTTCCGAATGTGCTGGACAATGATTCTGGTCATGAGTTATTCACACAACTGGAGATTCGAAAAAATATTTGCCCATTATGTTATACCTTCCCATACCTACAATATTGCATACCATAGCCATATACCAATCTGAGTTGCCCTCAGTGGAAAGTCTGATATTGATCAGAAAAACCACTTAGTCAAAATAAGACCAATCGGAACCAGTTGGACAGTTGGATTTTGGGATTCAGATTCATATACAACGTTTCTTCTGTTAACCTTGTCAATTCAGATCAGACATAACAACTCTACTGACTTCAAAATTTTCGTTGAACTAAATAATAAACACATGCTCAAACCAGAACGACCAGTGGAATACGACCAGTGGAACGTTGAGTTTGTTGAGTGCCACTCTGGATTACCAGTGGGTTCGGTTTTAGTATCAGGATTAGTCAAGATTCACGAAGTATTCTAACTCATTCCATTGAGATAGAAGTACAACCTCTAGTGATTGAATATCAAGGGTTTTCAGCCTCCATTCAAATACACAAACACTTAGGCTCTAGATTATATCGAAATAAATTGTTCCTTAATTTTAGGGCATCTGAAAGGCGTTACATACGCTAAACGGTGTTACGCAATACCCACAAAGTCTAAGTTTCCCAAAAGGAGTCACTCTATGCTTCATAGGTGCATCTAGACAAAATCTTAGTTATCTCCATGATTTCTTCGCACATACAGCTAGGGTGAGCCCTGCTGGCTGTTCCTTCTCTATAACTCCAAGTCTTAACAATTAATCAATTTAACCAAATTTGTGTATCAGATTTTGTTACTTTAACTGAGACTTTACCCGATTTATTCAATTCTAATCTTTAAGGCTAGCAACGTCAGAATCCCATAACATATGTCAATACGGTGCGCCATCTATACGTGTCGTCAACCGTTTTTACTGCAGTTTTTGTTGGGCGTAGCTGAAACCATATTGTCATTTCTCGATAGTTGTGACTTATAATTAAACAATCGGTGGCTGTCACCCATTGATTCCCTCAACACTTAGTATACGTTTAGTATCCATTTTGGATTCAAGTACAAAACTTCTCCGGTAGATCATGTCAGGTGTTGTTATCAAGGGTATAGTTATCAGTTGCACTAGTTCTGGCTAATATCGCCCGAGACAGCATATATTGTAGTTCAGCGGAAGAAATTCACAATTCACTCCTGCAACTCGGCACTGGGCAGAGGATACTACAACACAAATTGTAATTCCATAACAAAGCGTGTAGCTAGTAACTCGTATATTTATGCTGGCCTTACATTCACGACAATACCTAGCAGAGTTTGGTTGACGTCATGGTCAATATTCGATTGTCACATATAAATATGAACGAAAGTTAGAAGAGCCACAACATATATAAAATAACCAGTACATGATACAACATCTCTGAACATTTAACTATATAAATGATTTTGAAGTGCCTGTAAGTCCACAACCGACAGGTTCATATCTAACCATATCTACTTCATTAGGAAGGCAAATAGATCGTTAATATTCCCTAGAAGTACTCTTGACTTCGCCATTAAAACTATAATGCAAAGATAGTTAAGATCCGACAAGATACATCGAACGCCATATCGGTATCTGGTGGAGATTCGGTCGAGGCAGTGCCTCAATATATCCGTGGGAGAAAATAATTTTACAATGTTGGCAACATTTCACATTTTTCTGTTGAAAAACTCTACTCAGCAGCTATCAACCTTTACTTAAAGGATCGCGCGTTGTGTGCATGAGCTCTGACAGTTACAAGGAGCTAGGACAGTCTGAAAGGCCGCCCTGCACCCAATTAACCCATTAGCTGCCACAATCCCCATTTGGGGATAATTTGGTTTACGTTTCGATTCGCCACCTCTGTGTATTTTATTTTATATTATAACGGGATTTATAACGGTACATTTGAAATTAATGTAGAGATGTAAAATATTTCGAATTCGGTTAGTTGTTTAGAAACTACAGGTGGATAAAGTGAAAAAAAAATTAATTATTAATCTCTCATATATGTTGCGTGAGGTTAGTTTATATGTATTTTAGAGAACAAATTACAGTGCGATATAGTTTTTAGTAGTTTAATGAGTAACGTGAGTATTGTTTAACTATTATTTGTACTCTGATACCAATTTGGAAATTGTGATAAAAATGTATTTGTTTTTATTTGTTTTACATGATTTTTTAGAGAGAACTACGAAACAATTTTTTACGCTTGCGGAGTTAGAGGATGCCATAACTGATCTTTATTTTTTAAAAGGATTTGAATCAGATATAGATAATGCTCATTTAGATATAGTTGAGCTTACACCGGACAATGGGGATATTCAATCAGATGAAGAAAACATTGACGATGTCTTGGAGGATTCTATTCTAAAGGACGTACCTGGCAGGCTAGCAATTCAGTTTGCCGCAATGGCAGCACCATCTGCATCTGAACAAGCTGAATCTGACAGTTTACCGCCTTGAAAGCGCCAAAATAATACATTCAAAACCTAGTAGGCAAAGATAGTGAAATATTGGCTACCAGAGACCATATCAACGCCTGTTCAAGCGTTTGAAGTCCTGTTCGATAAAGATATTATGACATATATTGTAAATCAAAGTATCGCATATGCTGTGCAGAATAACAGACATGATTCTAATACGAGTAAATACTGGTTTTACTCATTACCTTAAGAACAAATGTATTGGTGTGAGGATGAAGAGGTACACTTAGAAGTCGTTAGAACATGTATGTCTAGAAATAAGTATCTAGAAATAAAAAGAAATCTTCATTTCAATGACAATTTGCAATAGAATAAAAACAAACAGATAGATAAAGCTTTCAAGATCGCTCCACTAATTGATAAAATGAACGAACGTTTTCTGAAATTAATAGTGTTCTCGAAAAACATAAGTATTGATGAGCAAATGGTTCGATATTATGGGCATCATTACATGAAGCAATTTATACGGGGCAAACCAATACGGTTTGGTTTCAAGCACTGGGCATGTGTTGTGTGAATACCGCTTGTACGGACCTATATAAAGGAAAACCAGCAACCTTTTATTTTGATAACTTTTTCACCAGCTTTGATTTGATGAAAATTCTCAGGGATTGCAGCTACTGGTACTTTTAGATACAACAGAATGAACAAATGTTTTATAAAGACCGATTATGAGATGGAAAAGGGTAATCGCGGCGCATTTGATTATAGATTGGATGTTAAACATGATGTATTTGTCGTAGTATGGAAAGACAACAATTGCGTAAAAGTTCTATCAAATCATAAGGCCATCCTCCCGTTCAATAAATACAGGATAAAAATCCGAGGGAAGAAGTGGTATTTTCCAATTTACCCACATGATAGATATGACTGTAGTCAACACGATAATGATTACCTAGATCATCAATGTCTAATCTAAAGAACTCAGGCAGACCGTATCTACCAACATTAGCAAACAAGCGTATCCCAGAAGCTGCATGGAAAGATCTAATAGGGCATTATCTCGAAAGAACAAACGAAGGTAAGCAAATAAAATGTGATTTACTCGATGAGTACAAGGCTTCGCCCCAAACAAGTGGAAACCAACATCCGATCCGAAAGTGTGCTTTAAAGTTTATGATTGCGGCATTATATTTAAAGCTGGCTACCACATGGCAACCTTATACATTTCATTAGACCTCACAACTGTTACATTCCAGCCATGGTGCAATATGACCAATTGACAGGCAGCTTAATTTGAATCGAAACATTTGTCCTAACTCACGCAGACAAAACTCTATAAGGCTTAACAACGGTTACATATTATATAGTCATTGTACAATATGGGAATCTAGCCCCTACCATTAGGTTGCCAGGTTGTTTTACTAGCGACATCTAAGGAATTAAGAAACTCAAAAAGCTTACGAACCGGAGGGTCCGTTTGAATCTAGTTTTTCCCAAACTCATTAGACCTCACAATTGTTAAACCCTATGTCAAGGTACGATGTGGGTTCTAGCTCCCACAAGGAGGTTACCAATATGTTTTGCTATCCAAGGTTAGACCAATGATACTCTTTCGAGTAGTTAGTCATTTTCCACACGAGGCAGAACCTTACACATATTACTTATTCCACCAACGTAACATACGAGTAAGTAATTATATAGCACTAAATGTGTCCTTTGTATATCGCATTGAGCAGAAACATCTTATTCAATTGTGTTGTTATACTTATGTACATTTCTTGACATCATCGTACATATACAAATCGTAAAGTAATAAATTGAGAAATTAATTGTTGTTGCAAATTGCGGTACCTTTTAAGACCTCTTTTAAGGGAATACTGTGCTACCTAATATTTCTTTGTATATACTCAGACTCGACGGTATCTAAAACTGGATTAATGTCCCGCTGTGATTTTTATTTTCTATATACGTACGATACAAAACTATTGAAATCTGATTCTCACACACAATAAGTCATTGAGGAAAATTTCTTACTTTGGACAATAGGATATCCCCGAATTGAATAGTTTTGATGAACTCTTCGTTTCGATAAATAAACTAGTCGACATATCGAAACAATAAAATTTATTTTGTGCCGAAATTTTTTAAGAGGATTTTATATTTTATAAAGTCGTTCGAATCAATGTAAATAAATAGAGAAGCATGAAATGTTCGAACCCGAATACAACAAGCACACAAAGAATGAGGGAAAGTGTGAAATTGTTAAAATTAATTGATGGATTATCGTTGGTTACGGAATGCAATTCTATCTTAGAAGATCATTGTATGAGAATCCAAACCAATCTCATTCATGGATCGCAAACCAAACCCTTTACAGATGATCATAATGAACTAATTTCCATTCAAGATGGTTGGTGCCATATTCCAACCGCTATGAGTAGACATTTCATTCACCCGAAGGCGCAAAATATCCATCTATAGTTTTGTGACATTTGGGTGGTGGTAATGACCTGACAGGTTAAGTAAATACAACAGATGTGAACGATATAACGCGAAACCCGTTCAATGGAACTGTTCACAAACTGCACGAGATCTCTGAGTTCTTCAAAATTTATTCTTGTTTCAACTATACAGGATCGAGCTTAATGTGATGGAAGCTCACCGACAACTATAGCTCGGGGATTTAAGATTCAAAACATAGCAGTTGCTGTTTTTGAGGCACAATAATAAAACACTTTTTGCCTATAAGAAGTTTATTGCCTATTAGAAGTTGTTGCGATGCCTACATCTGCCTATTGTATGAAATACAAAAGTCAGATTGACATTAGAGATATAGCTGGGTTTGTATATGTTTCATACATAATAGAATGATACGGTTAAGAAGCCATGGCCCAAAAGACCGAACATGGTTTGAAAGTAGTGATACATGGGAGTAGTTAGATAATTAACTAAAACTAGTCGATTGTGCAACAAAAAATAGAGGAAGAAATTTTAAAAACTGTTATTGGAGTCACCTTAACGGTAGGTACATCGTAGATCACTTACCCGTACGTCTTCGATTTGAATTTGACGTAAGAAAGAACGTTTCAAGAAAACTACGAAATAGTTTCGAGTACTCACTGTGCTACTTCTCCTCAAAAAATGTTTACGATATTTCAAAGAAGAATATTTTGGAGATAAGATTGTTCCATCTCAGATGGGATGACTTCTACAGTTAATCTCCATTGCATATTGTGATGGATTGAGAAGATTTACAGTTCTGATATGTGTATTTGGAATAAATGGGGTTTTCTTTCAGTCATTTCAATAAAACCGGGACAAGCTAAAATTTTCAGGCTGGTCCTGATCTACGCTTTCCATTCTTTGAGATAAAAACTACCCAGAATTTTTTTCACGATTCTGAGACGTATCGTATAGTTCACTGGTTATGAACCAATTTGTTGCTAAAAGTATGGTAGACTAGAAGCTAGACTTAAATGTAAGTTCGAAACTTGGATATTGTACAATCAAACACTTCCAATGAATCAACTGGCTATAACTGCGTTGACCTCATAATAAAAAGTATTCACTATCGAGCTAGGACAAAAATTCTCTCTTTGTGTGTATATCCAAGGGTTGGCCATTCAAGATAACTGAAGTTCACTATGTAGGGTGCCTTGTCTGGATAAAAACATCAAAGAGTAGAGCCATCATACCATTCTACAAGAGCTGCATTGCTATTTTTGTGCGTTTCTCGAACCATAATAGAAAGGCCTACTTAAACTCCCAGCCTAACTTTACAATTCCGAGCGAAAGTGGTGACCTGTTCCGGATTACAATGTGCACCAATAAATTTTAATGGTTTGTAGGGTCTTACTTGAGACGCGATTGGAGTCGTTCACGACCTTTAAGTCATAAAATAATCTATGGCTTAGAGGCCGTAAACGGCCCTTACCGCGTCTCAACTGAGACCTTACGAACCATTTTAATAATTGGTTCACATTGTAGGTGGTCAGCCCAACGAATGTTTTTACACACAATCGCGTTTTACGTCATCCGGTTGCATGTTAATTTTTGGTCAACGGCGAGAATTGAACTCAAGACAGCAGTGTGATGAGAAACTCTCTTAACCATTAAGCTACAACTGGCGACGATATACAATTGGAAGGAAATTTCCATTTGAGATAACTAGACTGCATTAAACAAGTCCTATTAGCATAAAAATATAAAATTTCAGAGCCAAACCCTAGTGAAGGAATGCCAATCTCATTTCAATCCAATCCCTCATACGGATTATATTGCATATTTAAAGTCTGTTTGTTTATTTTTATCTCTACAATCTGTTTCGGGGTTCAATCTGTTTCATCACAGCCAAATCGAGGACGTACGGCTATAGGTCCAATTTACGTAGAACCATCTGCACATTGCATAGGTCCCTGACAGCCTATAGTACTGACATGGAAGATGGGTTGGCCCATGAATTCTGCACTCCAACAGGGGGTCATAGATGTGTTCATTCACACCACCGATCGTAATCGTATAGTGAAAAATCCCTTTTACATCCTGCTCCTATCGGGGTTCGAACCCGGTACCTCCCGCTCCAACTGTCGCAGCTTTAACCACTGCGCCACCTGGGCGGTCATATTTGAAGTCGTTGGGAATCTCAAGCTGTTTTGGATATTTAGAAAATATGACACCAAAGACGCCTGCAATCTATGAAGTGTAGACCACGGGCTGTTAGTTGTGCAAATGATTAAGAAACTTTAGAATCTAGATTTGGCTACCATATATAACTTCTCTAGAATATATAATGTCTGATGATGGTTTCTAGTCCATCCATTTATCTGGCCACATTCTTATCGTCCTGCTTTGCAAACTCTTTTAAATTAAGTACGGGTGAGTAAACCTTTTTCATCATACATGACTCTTCGATCTGGTGTTCTTTTATTTGTTGTTCCTGAACGATCACTCCATATGTTGAGAAATCAATCAAGGAAGCGACTGGAATATTTTTCTTTGCCTGCTTTGTTCTCCAGATATTGCTTCTGTGAATTATTTGGACGCACTCCAACAACGGTATATGAATAGAAGCCAATCTTATAAGATAACTGGAGAGCAATATACAGGTCCTATCGGCATACAAATATAATAAATAGCGTAGAGCGACCGATGAAATAACCAAAGATTACAGTGGATATAAAATTATGCAAGAAGTTAAAATGAAACATTCCCAAGGATCATATTCTAAGCTAAGACGTCCTGCTTTGCAAACTCTTTTACATTAAGAACGGGTGAGAAAACCCTTTCTATCATACAGGACTCTTCGATCTGGTGGTATTTTATTTGTTCCTGAACGATCACTCTCAGCCATATGTTGGGAAATCAATCAAGGAAGCGACTGAAATATTTTACTATACCTGCTTTGCCTTGCACGCACTCCAACAACGATATATGAATAGAAGCCAATCTTTTAAGATAACTGGAGAGCAATATACAGGTCCTATCGGCATATAAATATAATGGCGTAGAACGAATCCCTATAATACCAGCACTACTCTTGTGAGTATTTCGACCATAGTCAGCCAAATCGAAACACTGAGCAACCGACCAAGCAACCAAATATTACAATGAATGCAAGCAGTTAAAATGAAATATTCCCAAGGATCATATTCTAAGCTAAGACGTCCTGCTTTGCAAACACTTTTATATTAAGAACGGGTGAAAAAACCTTTTCTATCATACAGGACTCTTCGATCTGGTGATCTTTTATTTGTTCCTGAAAGATATGTTGGGAATCAATCAAGGAAGCGACTGAAATATTTTACTATATCTGCTTTGCTTTTCACGCACTGCAACCACGATATTTGAATAGAAGCCAATCTCTTAAGATAACTGGAGAGCAGTATACAGGTCCTATCGGCATACAAATATAATAGCGTATAGCGAATCTCTAATACCAGCACTACATGGAGCGACTTTTGTGAGTATCTCGACCAAAGCCAGCCAAATCGAAACACAGATCAAGCAACCAAAGATTACAGTGGATATAGAATTATGCAAGCAGTTAGAATAAAACATTCCCAAGGATCATATTGTAAGCTAAGACTGCTTCTAAGTAATCAGTGCCCGATGAATGCAAAATAAGTAAGTCTTGAACTATCTCAATCACATAAAAACTATTAGATTTGAATTTTTACCTTTGTGTGGCATATCATCCAGTGTAACACGGTCCATCATTGTCGTAGCCCATGGAGTAACCGCAGCTCCCATGGTTGGCGTAGCTTGTAGCGCGAAAATTTTTCTTTTTTATAATTTTTTTAACTCTCACAACACACCAACAACTCAAAATAATTTTCTTTCGTATCACAAATCACATTCACTCGTGAATTTTTTTTTTGTATATTTTCAGGTAAAATCGCACTGCACTATAACATTTTCATATTTTCACGAATTTTTCATATTTCCACTATTATATCACTATACAGCTATATATACTTATATATAATTTATTCAATATAGACACTTCACAAAACATAAACACGCGGAATATTTCCAGTATTGTAAAAAACTGCCCGGTATCCCCGTTCATATATTAAATACACCGGAGCTATTCTCAATTCTGGAAATAAATACAAAAATCGCGCATTTTAGTCCGCGAATTCGCGACCTCGAGTACAAAACAAACCAACAAAAACTAAACTATGAAACAGGTTTATTTAACAATTTTTTTAAACAAACACTGAGCCGCGGAACTGCCGCAGACACAAAAAGTTTAATATCGAAGGAACAAAAAAAACGACAACAACAGGCTGCTGCCTTCGAGTATTTTACCTGAAATACAAAAGACAACAAATTTAAAAAAAAAAAAAGAAACAAAAAAAAAATTATTTCGGCTCTATCATCGCTGCTTGTTTGTTTTGTTGTCGAACGAAAATAATTCTCGAGTACACGATCGCTTCCAACACAACACCGTTGTTTTATATATTGTATTCCTCTACGTTTATTGGATAAACGATGTACGAATACAATACGAATAAACTATATAGTCGCATATAAAACGATTTATAACAGTGTAAAATTCGAGTTTGCGCTGTTGTATTGTTATGGGCGGTTACATTCGAAAAACTCAAAACATCCAATCGAATATCAAAAATCTCCTGCTGTTTTTATATTGTAGAATAATATATTTATATATAATTTGTATACCGCTATCCGATCGATAAAAAGGTTGACCGATTTCATAGGAAAATATTGAAACGAATCAGACCACGCCCATACGATATGAAAATTATTTATTTTTCAATTCGAGTTTTTTTTTTTTAAATTTCCAATGCACGAACAATGTAAAATAATAGTTTGATACGCATGCAGTACTAATATGGAACAGCAGTTCCGAATCGACTCGAACGTATA
This sequence comes from Tipula lateralis, assembly GCA_963932295.1. Taxonomy (NCBI): domain Eukaryota; kingdom Metazoa; phylum Arthropoda; class Insecta; order Diptera; family Tipulidae; genus Tipula; species Tipula lateralis. Next base: position 35,538,227 of record OZ010739.1, on the reverse strand, counting down.
TTTCGAGATGAGACTTACTTTGCAACTGTTTGCGACACAATAACAAACGAAAGTGAAATCGATTGTTTATTTATAGTGGGGATCGTAATGACGATTTTACAATGTTGTCGTGATATTTTGTTGTTACAACCCGGAATGGTGAGTGGAGTCTTTTAAACTATACTATTGAACTTCTCTTAATGTACACCAGGGATTTCTAGATTTGGATCAATTGAGAGATTCTATGGTTGGTCTTAAACCCAAACATCCAGTCTTTGGTTTGAGGGACTTAATCATGAAATTAGACTTGGTACTTTAAATTTTGAAATCAAAATATAGGTGGAGAGGTCACTGTCGGTGACAATGTCTCCACGGGAGACTAGGAATGTGCCGAATGTGCTTAAATCTAGTCCCTCATTTGAGGAAGTTTTAAAGAGGTGAATCAAGTACTGCTACTAGAGTATAACTTCTCTACAACCAGATAATGAGGATGTAGTCTCTATAGTCCAGCAGGCAGAGTGGTCGTCAGACTGGTAAACGTAAACGTTTAACTTAGGTAAACGCTTTTTTATACGATCCGATTTATCTGGCCACATCCTCGTCGGACTGCTTTGCAAACTCTTTTGCATTAAGAACTTCTATCATTCGATAACTCTTCGATATGGCGTCCTGTATTATTTCTAGCGGTAGTTTACTCAGATATTTAGCATTTATCATATTTCAGTTGGTACTGCGGTATTTCTGATTGCATCTATCTTAATTATCACTTCAGAAATTCTCCTCAGGGGTCACTCTTTTGTGCGTCAATATTATCTGAAAAATGTAGTTTGGTGATGAATTTACTTCAGGGATTTCAAAGCAATAAGGTTTCGGAGCCTTATTTATTGTCGGCGTATAGTCGCCTCAGATCCTAATTGATCCTATAGTATAAGAGTGACTTATATACTATTATGTTAACTGTTGGACTAGTTATCCAACATTTTGGAGAAAAGATGATCGTACTTGTTGATGAGTACTCATTGATGAGTGCCCTTTTTAGTGTCAGAGAGGAAGGAACGACGTGTCACGCGATATAATCAAGTTGTATTCTCGTAATGGTTAGGCTGACTCCTAGCATGCCACGATGTAGTAGTTGACGCTGCGGGTTTGATAATTTATCGTGTATTATTTCTTCCATGTGATTCTGATGGATGCCCTAATAAATATTCCTGCTAAAGTCAAACTCTGTTCTGTTAGCAGTTATCCACAACATTGCTCACACACAGGATAGTGATCAATTTACTCCAATGTACTAAGATGTGCTTTAATCCGTGGTTAAGAATGTGCCATTTATCAATCGACTCTATAGTGTTATTGAGGATAAAAATCATAACCAAGATCGGATTGATATTAGAAGAAGCGTTAGTATTAATTATATATAGCATGCTCGTGTGGGGTCTGCTAGCCCCCCATCGAGCGCCTCCCCAGGTGGCGGATAGGGGAACGTCCGCCAGATATGGCAGGTACCGAGGAAATCAAATACGCGGGGTGGACTAAAGTACTAGCACCCAAGCTAAGGTGGCACTGCATACGCCGATGGCTGCATGACTAAGGGGAGCTTAGTCGTTAGCATGCGAACTCCGAATTTGGTGACATTCGGTTTAAATCCATAGCCTTCCTATGATAACGCAGAGCTCTGTCATAGGTGACCGTTATTTCTCGTGCTACTCGTGGGAACAATTATGATTACTAACCAACAACATAAAAAAAATGAGAGTGATGCTTCTCAAAAAGCAAAACAAGATGTTGGTCCATCTTCAAATGTACCAATTGCAATAGAAGACAAAACACTTCACAGGAGAATTGCAGGTAGAAGCAGTGTTGACATATATGCCCAAAAAATCCCGTAACTTTGTTTACACTCAAGGCGTTAATGGCAACGAGTTAGAACACGAGAGGAACCGTGCCAACGATCAAGAGAATATAGAGACAAAAGAAAGTAGTTACGAGACATCATCAACAGTAGCAAAGCTCGATGCTGGAAAGAACTGTTGGACGATATCGAAACAAACCCATGGGTCTTGGCTACAAGCTTGTCATGGAGAAACTTAGAGCCAATAAGCCGAGTTTAGCCATGGAAGCATCCATGATAGACAAAATTATTGGCACTTTGTTTCCGAGCCATCCGGAACGTGTAGTACAAACAAGCCCAGAGATAGGAGCGGTCCCTTATTTCTTCTTAGAAGAACTCGATTTGGCAATTAAAGGTTTAAAAAACAAAAACGACCAGGACCAGATGGTATACATGGCGAAAGGTCGCGCGCCTTGTTCGCATTGATAAAAGTAAGGGACATCCTGAAGAAACGTCGTCACACCGCCCGTTGTGCATGCTTAACACTGCTGGTAAAGTATTAGAAAGATTAAGAAAACCCAGAACTCCACAAATCAATATGGATTTAGAACAGGTCTTTCCACAACTGACGCCATTATGGAAGTAATAAAAGCGGTAAGGAAGACAACAGAAAGAAACCATTTCTCTCGACGTATCGTCTTGCTAGTGACACTATAGACGTCAGAAACGCATTTAACTTGGCGAGATGGGTTAATATGTTACACGCCCTACAGCACAACTTTAAAATACCGCGGTACCTCCTAACGATGATAAGGGATTATCTGAGTAAACTCGTGCTTCTTAATATTACTCTTGAGGGACAACGAAGAAGACAGGTTACGGCAAGTGCCGACCGGTTCTTGGGCCCATCCTCTGGAACGCGCCATACGACCACCTTCTACGGACACTTATGCCTGACGAGTTGATAGAGACAGGCCAGTTGAAGCTCAACCAAACGATGAGGATTGTAAATAGGTGGATGGAAAATCACGAACTATCTCTAGCACTGAGCAAAACCGAAATAGTTGTGATTACGAAACGCAGAATGGAAAGAACGATCCAGATGACTGTCGGGAAGCACCAAGTGACCACAAAACACGCAGTTCGATACCTAGGCATACTGCTCGACTGGAAACTGACCTTTTAGGAGCAGATAAAGTATTCTGCCGACAAAGCAACCAAACGTGTTACCTCATTTAGTAGGCTGATGGCAAACACCACGGGATCAAGGGCAAGCCGCCTGCTTATGTCTACGGTGGATTCAATCCTAATATATGATGCCGAGATCTGGGCAGAAGCTCTGACTAAGGAGATGTACCGGAAAAGGTTGACACAACTACAACGCAAGGCGGCTATTAAAATAGCCTCGGCCTACCGCACGGTATCAGCAGCGGCGGTACAAGTCATCGCGGGCGCAATCCCTATCGAGCTTCTCGCCATGGAACGCCAAGCAATATTCCGAAGGAAAACACAAGGAGGATTATATAAAGAACTAAAAGATGAAGAGCACACACTTGTGAAGTGGCAAGAATCCTGGGAAACAGAAAGCAGAGAGCGAACTTGATGCCGTGGATTGAACAAAAACATGGGGAAGTAAATTATTACTTTTCCCAGTTCCTGAGCGGGCATGGATACTTCCGGGAATATCTCAATAAAATGGGAAAGACGGATACGGCTGATTGAATCTACTGTGAGGCAGGTGTAAATAAAGAATAAGTAAAATAGCTAAATCCGAAGTAATGTGATAAACAGTTCCATACATAAGGCAAGAAGAAAGAGGGGGTGTTTTAGTGGGTATGTCAATTAGATGAGTCCCACACTCCGCTCATAAAGAGTTTCACCTCCTCCAAAATAAAAATAAAAATCATATGAAGCACTGGCTCGTGATCGAATCATGAATTTGCCATCCCATTTCTGTTATAATTGTATTGGTAAAGTAAAGTTCGGTAATAATTTCCACCGATAGGGGTTTGGTAACCGAAGAAAGAATCTGACATTGAAAAAGTTGAGTTGGGACACTTAAAATGGATTAAATAAACGTTTTTTAAAAACGACTTGTAACCTATATAATACCACCGTAGTTTATTGTACCGAAATAATAATCGGTAGCTGACCACAGGATCGTAAAATTCGATTTCCACGAAATTACCTATAAAATCATAAGTGAAGGGCAAAACTTTCACAATAATTGATTGAAAGTTAAATAAAATCAACGCAAACAGTTTCCGAGTACATAAACAAAGATTTTCCCCCCATGTTAGTTCTAATTTTCTTTAAAAAATTTTCGTGAGACGACGACGATTTTACATTAGTTTTGGTTTTTGTTTATTTGATATTTTGGCACCTCTCATTGTTTGTTACAGCATTCATCACTTATATTGTGTTGATGCACAACAATAAAAGTCTGGGGAACAAAATAATTAGATTGAATAAGGAAACAAGTCGTTCAATAGGTATAGTTATGTTTATAGTTCGTTTAAACTATTTGTACATACTCATAGAAGAAAATGAATTGCACTACAAAAGAAATGGAACACCCATCAATAAAAACAGTAACATGTTTCAATATCACAATACAATTAGTGTATAACAATTCAATTTCGTTCCCCGACTATATGTTTACGGGTGGTTAACGACCGTGCGAATTTTGTATAATTATTATATCAATGTTCTTAAGATGATTTCTGTTAGAATCTAAATATACCAGGATATAGAAATTATGGAAAGAGCAAATTTGAAAGGTTATGCAAATTTTTGGTTAAAAATGTCCAAAAAAGTTCAAACGACGTTACTAGTTAATACAGTGTCCATTGCGGCAAATCAGAACGGGCAAGAGGATGGTCAGCTATACACAGCGTTCTTATGTGGCGTTCACAAATACACGCCACAATAGTAAAGTAGAAACAAAATAATCGAAAAAAAAAATTTCGATTCAAATTTTGTAATTCGCTAGAACTGTTGCAACATAGCCTAACAATATATATATATATATAGAAACGAAATGCAACACAAATCAAGTCCGGTCGCATATGTCTGATGAGATGGATTTGATCTTTTCGATCACACAACGAGTCAATGACGTCATCAGATCGAAACCAGCCTTGCGAACGAATAATCATATACAAGATGCCATATATTTTTCATAAGACAAAAATCTTCATTGGCTGGTTGATTCAGCACCCTAGCTGTCAATCAATGCCACTCTGTGGAGTTCAAGTTCAACTCCAACCATTCATCATTAGCGGTCACGATTACAGGACGCAGCATCATTTATCACACTATTCTACATTGGTGACGCCGACTAGGCACCCTGCATCCGTTACAATATTCCGTATCTCCACAGATAAATATAGCAGGTAAGCACAACGTGGTCGCAGACACTTTGTCACGATTACAGCTCCTTGCATCATTATCACCATCCTACATTGGTGACCCCGGCGACCCTGTTTAGGGCATAGTACGTCAATAACCTTCTGATACGACCTCCCATCATTTCCAAGTGTCATGATAGCACACACAACACCCTCCTGCCAATACCCGGATTCTAAAAGTTACAGCAGCCTGTACCCAATACATTATCAATCGCAGCCGAAGGAGGAAAGTCACTCTCGGGGGAGTAATGTGGCGTTCACAAATACGACGAATAGTCACGCCACAATAGTGAAGTAGAAATAAAATAATCGAAAAAATTAGTTCGCTAGAACTGTTGCAACATAGCCTCACAATAAATATAGAAACGAAATGCAACATAAATCAAGTCCGGTCGCATATGCCTGATGAGATGGATTTCATCTTTTCGATCACGCAATGGTGGTGTTCAAGTTCAACTGCCCCACCATTCATCATTAGCTGTCACGATTACAGCACGCAGAATCATTTATCACACTATCCTACATTGGTGACCCAGACTAGGCACCCTGCATCCGTTACACTATTCTACCATCCTCTGAGCAACACCAGATTCAGTATTTCCACAGATGCGTCAAAGAATGTTGGCAACTTTTAGGATTCTTTCCCCGAAAATTATCAACAGCAGAAATGAAGTATTCAGCCTTTGACAGGGAACTGCTTGCTATTTATTTAGCAATAAAACATTTTAGATATTTTGTAGAAGGTAAGCAATTTACCATCTACACAAATCAAAAGTACGGCAATAACCTCCCTGAGTGATAAAAGTCCACGGCAGACTCGACAATTAGACTATATCGCTCAGTTTACGACGGACGTACAACATATAGCAGGCAAGTACAACGTGGTCGCAGACACTTTGTCACGATTACAGCTCCCTGCATCATTATCACCATCCTACATTGGTGACCCCGACGACCCTGTTTAGAGCATAGCATGTCAATAACCTTCTGATACGACCTCGCATCATTTCCAAGTGCCACGATGGCACACACAACTCCCTCCTGTCAATACTCGGATTCTAAAAGTTACAGCAGCCTGTACCCAATACATTAACAATCGCAGTCGAAGGGGGGAAATTACTTTCGGAAGAGTAATGTGGCGCTCACAGATACGACGAATAGTCACGCCACAATAGTAAAGATAGAAACAAAACAATCGAAAAAAAAAGATTTCGATTCAAATTCTGCAATTCGCTAGAACTGTTGCAACATAGCCTCACAATATATATATATAGAAACGAAATGCAAATACATCAAGTCCGGTCGCATATGCCTGATGATATGGATTTGCTCTTTTCGATCACGCAACGAGTCAATGACGTCATCAGATCGAAACCGGCGTAGCGAACGAAGATTACAGATCACATACAAGATGCCATATATTTTTCATAAGACAAACGTCTTCATCGCCTGGTTGATCCAGCGCTCTAGGCACTCTGTGGAGTTCTAGTTCAACTCCCACCATTCATCATTAGCTGTCACAATAACAGCACCCCAGCATCAATTATCACTTTTCTACAATATACAACCGACAAAGATTCCTATCAATGAGATTTACGAATTTATAACTATCTAAAAAGTTCAACAATATATTATCAATAAGAAAAGTGAATTTATCGATTGGAATATTTTATATTTTGATTTTAATAGATTTCGTATTTAATAATTCTGTTAAATTACCTTCATATGTTTCAGTATATGCACATAAGTATGTTATAGCAACCCTTTGAATTTAATTGTAATACATAAAAATACATGCTTCAAAATATATTATAAAAGAAAAAGCTTTCTCAATATTTGGAACGTTCTTCCGGGAGAGAACATCCATTTTGAACTTCTCCCTCTATAATCCTCCTCCTAGTTATTATAACTGGGAGCTCATTTTGTTTTTAAGGCCGGTTTGAGAGTAGGGATTTTGTATTTATTTCTAAGATCTATCTCCTATGACTCTAGTTTTCATTTTTATTGTAAGGTTTCTTACCGGAGTTGTAATAATTGTTGCTTTTTTATTTAATGTTGTAATTCTGCTTTGACCGGTTATGTGTTGGATGATGTCATATTAAATAGCTGTGCGATCGAATAGATCAAATCTATCTCTTCAGGCGTATGTTACCTGATTTGACGTGCAATTATTATATATATATATATATATATATATATATATATATATATATATATATATATATATATATATATATATATATATATATATATATATATATATATATATATATATATATATATATATATATATATATATATATATATATATATACTTTAAGTCGTGTACGTTCAGTGCTAGCGAATTACAATAATGTACGCAAAATATCGGCCATTTTCGCAAATTTCTATTTTCTTATCGATCATGATTGATGTTCACTTTGATAGCAAACTGAACAGTTAGACCATTTAAAAAAACTGATAAATTTATCATATAGAATACATTTTTATCATAGTGATAAAATATTGTTTTAAGAATGCTCATTATATTTTTGTTGAAAAATATAAATCGGTAATATTTTAAACGGTAAATTATAATTCGAAATGAAAATAAATTATCAGAATGAAATATTTTATTCAAAATAACAATAAAAATACTGACAAATATTTATCAATATTTTTGTCACTAAAATTTGTCATATTGAGTGGTATATTTGGTTCAGGGACAATATTAATCATCATGAATAACTTAAAATAGAAAAAGAATCCATGCAAGTAAACACCGTGACGGTTAACTTTGGTTATCACAACACCTGTATATAACCTGTATAGAAATTAGGAAATAACTTCACTATCGAAGGTGACTTTAACGTGACGACCGGGATAGTGAATACACATATCAGACTTGTGCTTTTGTTTATATTTGTTTATTTATATTTGGGAATCAGTCATTAACTTATTATATAAAACGAAAAAAACCTAAAAGTGTTAGTGGAAAACAATTAAAAGTGACGAATCATTCCTTTTAATTTTGACTTTTAGGGTTGGGATGTCGTTTGCAAAATTTTGGAATGTAATAAGTTTTTCAGATATCTGTTTTGATTCTCTGATAATAATATTCCAAGGATTGATGATCTGATAATAATATTCCAAGCTGAGTTTCAGTTATACCTGTCGGGTCATAAAAGAAAAAATATTGGAGTGGTTATCGGGAGGTGAATCGTTTGGAGTGGTTGCCGGTGAATCGTTTGGGAGGTGGGGGTGCTCTCGGAACGGTGAACAGGTTTCGCTGTTGTCGTGGGGGAGTTGGAAGTACCGTTCTGTTTGACAGAGTAGGTGATTCATTTTCCGGTAGGGAGCGGGGTAGAGGGCCTTTCTAGTGGGGTTGACCGGGAGGAATCCGTTTGCTACCTCAGCGCGGGTTGGGGCGAAATTGGGGGAGGGTTCTGGGATTGATCTTACATCGGGAGCTGTAGGGTTGGTTTCTGAGGATGCATGTCGGGAAAAAGGCCGCGACTCCGAAAGGAATTTTGGCAAGAGAAGATTCACTCTTGGTTTAGAGGGCGTCTAACATACGGTTCACAATCATTGACGAACAAGTTAAACTCACTCTCATCGTTTGTCAATATTTCTTTTGAAAAGGTGCGGTTTCTTTTTCGATATGCATCAGCGAGAATTGTTTTCTTGCGGCCCCTTTCTTGCAGTTCTCGATGTGAGATTGGTCCTGGAATTATCATTTGTGTGTGGAAGACTATGAGCCATTATTTTGTATGAGTGGTGGGCGGTAGTTAGTGAGCGTTTCACGGGACATATGGGTTAGTTTTGGTTGTATTGTTTGGGAGTGGAGTGTGTTGCAGTTTTTGTGGTATGGGAGCTTGATTAAGGTACCACAACTGTATGATGGAACTAGAAATATCCTTACCTATCCAAATAACAATAATAACCTTTAACACTCTTAGATAGTTAATGTGAAAATCGTTTTATGTAAACGGCTGTAGGAATAGGCCCGGTGTTATCCGGGAATCTTGCCCAGTGCTTGGTCCTACAGTCCTATCAATCAATCATATCGAAGGTGACTTTAATGCCAAAAATACCTTTTGGGGTTCAAGATTAACCTCTCCAAAAGGCAAAGAATTACTTGCAGCTGGTCAATACTCAAACTGTGAATTTTATTTAGGAGGGAAACCAATGTACTAACAAAATCCCAGACTTTATAGATTTCTACATCATCTTCTTAGAAAACGGCGAAAATCTAATATCTGATCATTCTCCTGTTATTATGACGGTTAGTGAAAATGTTAAATAAAAAATAAAAAAACAAATTGGGAGTTATTTAAGCAGTTAGTAGAGGAAAGAATAGAACTTCAAGTACCAATCAAAAGTGAAAATGAAATTGAAGAAGAACTAGACAAGCTCCTTGATGTCAAACATTGGTCCGCTTGGGAATGCACTCCCAAATTATCATTGAGGAAAGAAAACTTCGTTATTTACCCAATAGAAGTAAGAGAACTAGTGCAGAAGAAACGAAAAGTCCGAAAGAAATGGTAGAAAACTACCTTAAACAACTTATGCATCAAACTTAAGGCACTTATAAAAACAGTGAAAAAAGAAACAACTGGAAAATACCTTTGTTCTCTAGCTCCAACTAGAGATACCGAATATTCCCTCTGGAAAGCAACAAAAGGGTTGAAACAACCAAAAACGCAGATCCCTCCAATCAAAATAAACAATGGAAAATGGGCTAGAAGATGCGAAAGACAAGGCTAACCTATTTGCTGAACATCTTGAAGAAACATTTCCACCTCTAAGTCGTCAGACCCAGTTACGAAAACACTACTGATACGCATAGAACATCTGACTTCGAAGATATCAGCCCTGTAACTTCTGATAACAGGGCAAATAATGAAGGAACTGCCTGAAAAAGGCACCCGTAAATTATTGCATATATAGTCAATGCGATACTCAGGAAAAATATGTACCAATGCAGTGGAAAGTAGCAGAAGTAATAATGATTCCGAGGTTTGCTCTAGTATCTTAATATTCCGAGCTAAAAAAGATATCGGCGGAAGTCCCGCAGGGTAGTGTTTTGGGACCTATTCTTTACCTGCTCTACACCAGAGATTTACCTCAATTAAACGAAGCTACCGTTGCAAGATTTGCAGATGATACTACAGTTCTCTCAGTAGGAGACACTATCGAGGAATCTACAACGAAGCATGTGACAAAATCATAAAATGGACAAAAATGTGGCTCAATGAATCGAAATCCACTCATGTGAATTTTGCTAATCTAAAAATCAGCTACAAACCTCTAATCATTAACGGTCAGCAGATTCCGTATACAAATAAGGCTAAATATCTAGGGATGACCCTAGATACAAGGCTCAGGCGGAAAGAGCATGTTAAAAAGAAAAAAGATAAAAAATGTATTGTCTGCTCGGGAAAAACTCGGAATTGTCAACTAAAAATAAATTTCTGTTATATAAACAGGTGTTAAAACCTGTATGGACTTACGGATTACAGCTTTGGGGCTGCACAAAAAAAACAACACTAAAATAATACAAACTTTTCAAAACAAAGTGCCACGACCAAATGTACCACTCAATCTAACAAATTTTAGTGACAAAAATATTGATAAATATTTGTCAGTGTTTTTATTGTTATTTTGAAAAAATTATTTCATTCTGATAATTTATTTTCATTTCGAATCAAAATATTACAGTTATACCTTCATTTATATTTTTCAACAGAAATATAATTTTTTTATTATTCTTAATGAATATTATTCGTAACAATATTTTATCACTATGATAAAAATGTATTCTATATGATAAATTTATCAGTTTTTTTTAAATGGTCTAATTGATCAGTTTGCTATCAAAGTGAACATCAATCTAGATCGATAAGAAAATAGAAATTTGCGAAAATGGCCGATATTCCGCGTATATTCTTGTAATTCGATAGCACTGAACGTACTCGATTGACAGTATATATGTAATAATTGCACGTCAAATTGCACGTCAATGGAGCTGGTCTCTTCGCATTCACAAGTGACTAGGTTAGGTTAGGTTGTTGTGGCTGCTATCGCACACTTAGACCGGCGATCGGCCCGTTGTCGGTCTACTCTATGTACGGCTATAGGTCCGAGTTTTTTTTCGTAGCTCCATGTCAGTCTATAGTACTGACATAGAAGATGGGTCGGCCCCTGGATTCTAAACAACGACAGGAGATTCAGATATATGTTCATTTTTCACACCGATAGCACCGCCCAAACGATCGAAGGTGAAAACCCCATTTCATCGTGCCCCGAATCGGGATTCGATCCCGGTACCTCCCGCTCCAACTTCCGCAGCTTTAACCACTGCGCCACCTGGGGACAAGTGACTAAATTAAGAAAGAAAAATTACTAGATGAATTGTATTCAGTTGTAATAGTTAAAATAATAAAAAAAAATTACGAATCTTAATGAATCTTATAAGTCCATACCCAGAGACTCAAGAGAAAACAGCGTTTACTACAAGCCAAGTGTTATGAAAATTTTTCGTAATGCCTTTCGGATTATGGAAACTCCAGCAATCAAAGTATGATTAAAGGACACGACTATACTTGTGTCTTATATATATACAATTTTCTTGCAATATTGAGGAAAATGAAACGCGGTAAATCAATCGGATAAGTTATGAAAATTTAGAAGAATTGAGGCATTCTGAAGAAGAAAGATCAAAGATCAACTTCCTTGGAAGTAGTAAGGTGTATTGAGAGAACGGATTTTTATTGTTATTTAATAGTACAATCTTATCACAATTGCAGTAATCTTTTTGCATGTCAGCCCAAGGAATACCATAGTGTATGTTTGTCACTTAGGCTCTAAAGGCCCATTGTGACTTCCCACTGTATTACTATACGTTTCGGCTATAGGTCCGTCATGCCAGCCTATAGTACTGACATGGAAGATGGGACGGCACACGGATTCTAACCTTAACTGGGTCTCAGATGAGTTCATTTTCACCACCGATCGTACCGCCCCAGACGATCGATGGTGAAAATCATTTTTCGCATCCTGCCCCTATCGGGATCAGGCCTTCACAGTACAGACTAAGTTAAGAATATCGCGTTGTTTAAGTTTACTCTGCTTTTTGTCTAACGTGGGATATCCAGTTCAATCTTGAATCAAGATCCAATCCGAGATATTTAGCAGATTCAGGTTGAGAAATTTGTAACTCGTTGAGAAATATATTTAGGTTGCTATTTTTGCTCCGCAACGCGTATATTGTGCTAATATGCCCTCGGACGTTATGGTGACGAAGCACATTTCCGGGAAATCTTACATTGGACTATTACCAGCCCACCCTACCTCTCAGGTGACGAAATGGTGATCTTTACTGATGGATCAGTATGCTGTAATCTAGCTGATGCCGGATTATATATACAAAATCCTGAGGTCGAATTATCTATCCCTCTTGGTAGGTACGCTACTGTATTTCAGGCGGAAATTGTTGCAATATTGAGAGCAGCACTGCAAAGGAGATGAATTGCAGAGATAGTCGTATCTGGCATCCTTTCTGACAGCCAGGCTGCTCTCAAGGCAATTGGTTTCAACGAAACTTGTTTATGAGACGATAATTGGCTTAAATCGACTATAGGCAGTCTGAATAAAGTTAAACTTCACCGGATACCTTGTCACATGGGTATGAAAAGAAATATGATGGATGATAAATTGGCCCGGTTGGGTGCAGCTTCCACTTTTGTGGGACCTGAACCCGCTTTAGGAGTCACATTATTATCTCTTCAACGAAAAATTGACTATCACATTCGTGATCTGCACCAAAAATGATGCCTATATGAGGATCAACTGGCGACCTTGAGGCTACCAAATATCTTGGATTGCTTTAGAAGAACAAACAGATTTTGTCTGCGGCGTACACTGTCTGCGAAGCAATGTAACTATGGGCCAATAGAGCATGAGTGACTGGGGAACAAAATGTTACATATACTAATTTTAGCTTGTTAATCTTTATTGCCCAATCCCTGATCCATTGGTTGATTTTGGTTGATTATCGAGTGCTTGCTGTAATTCCTCGACTGCTTGATTCTGCGATTCGCTTGAAGCCAATACTGCTGTATGTATCATCAGCAAAAGTGCCAATGAACATTGTTTTGAAGATTGAAGATTGATGGAGTGGGACCCAAATACGCTAACCTGGGGCACCCCTGCTATGACTGTTTTTTCATGAAATACTCTAAATTTTCTCTAAAATTAGAGACACGACTCGAGCAATTGGCAGTAATTTTGTTTCACTATTTTACTTATATTCTAGATAAGGCCTTCATGCCACACTCTATCGAAAGCCTGTGATACATCTAGAAATACAACAGATCTAGAAATAAGACAATGAACTTGAATGTTTATTTCTGAATCCAAACTGGAAGTCATATGTATATTTTTTTTTTTTATATTTTATTCTATGCTATCTTTTTTGGGGCTCAAGGCTCTCCCAGCTCTTTCACGGTTCGCTTATTTACGTCCTACTTTACGTCTTAACGGCCATGACGTACGGCTATAGGTCCGATTTTCGTAGAACCATCTGCGCATTGCATAGCTCCATGCCAGCCTATAGTACTGACATGGAAGATGGGTCGGCCCATGAGTTCTGCACTCCAACAGGGGGTCATAGATGTGTTCATTAACACCACCGATCGTAATCAGATGGTGAAAAATCCCTTTTGCAACCTGCCCCTATCGGGGTTCGAATCCGGTACCTCCCGCTCCAACTGCCACAGTTTTAACCACTGAGCCACTGAGTAAGTCATGTATATTGACCATTGGTTTTAGGCGTTTCAATAACAACTTTGAAATAGTTGGCAACACAGAGAACGGAGTGTATGATGCGATTTACTTAGCTGGTTTGTCTGGTTTTTTTGTTGAGTGACACTTCTGTTGTTTGATGGAGATCTATAGACTGGTTTACCATCACTCGTAGATTGTATGTCGTATGGTTAATTTTTAAGCTTTAATTGGGTGCAGGGCGGACTTTTAGACTGTCCTAGCTCCTTGTAACTGACAGAAATCCTAGACCCAACGCGCGATTCTTCAAGTAAAGGTTGATGCTGCCTTAAACTTGTGCATTTTATACTCAAACGAAAACTGAAAACCGGAAAACGTCCTGGCGTACTAAATGGTGGTATTTTCTTCTTTAGTTCTGCAAAACATTTACCATTTATTAATCTATAGAACATGCATAGTTCTGCAACATCTCTGCGGTGCTGTAGGCTGTCTAGATCTTTCGTAAGTCTGGAGTTTCGTATACTCTTGTATCTTTTATACCTTTCCAAAGAGGAAGGGAGAATTGAGTGCTGGAAATATTCAAAAGTCATCTTAAAATTGTTAAAACTCTACAAATCCAGGCACAGGTTTTGTTAGGTGAACGATGTAATATCTGTACGACTAGTAAAGAACCGAGGACTAGAACACGAAGTAAAATGCAACAATTAAACGTGGAAGGAATTGTTTCCACGAACTGCCTAAAATCATGCTGGCGTTATATTATATTAAGCCAACATTATAAGGTCATGACAGAGAACTTTGAAATGCCCAGTTTGGCATTCCTATATACCCATTAATTAGATCGCTACAAAACTGTTTAACTAATATTTCATCAATAGAGGATTGGACGAGAAAAAATTGTAAATCCAGGAGTTTGAAACCTCTAGACGGTGGTTCGAAATTTGAATGAAAAGTCTGAGATTTTTTTTCAAAATTTATACTATCTTCTCTGAAAGTCCGTTTTATAACTCGACTATATGTTTCATCGGTATGCACATCAAACTGTCTTAATATTCTGCTGCCAAGATAATGCAGTCCTAACAATGGCGGAATTATGGCATAGGGCATGTTGGACAGATTTCATTTCTAAAACGCAAAAGCTACTGGAAACACCTCCTTCTCATCTTATTGCACAAAAACCGCATGTACCTTCATGGATTTCGTATAATAGACAAAAACTCCTTTATATATCAATACCCAAGTTCTATATTCAATCTCTTGACAGTCCCAAAACCTGTCAGTTATATGTTAATTGGGTGATATGTTAAAAATTTTTGTGCCATTTTAGTCTCTAAACATCATTCTTGAATGTTACTGGCATTGCTTTATTTGGGTTGACGTTAATTGAAAGACTTTTAACACGATTTGTCAGAAGAGTTTATTCTTTAAGCTCTTATACAGTTACTTTATATTTCAAGCTCATCAGATCATTTCTTATTGATGCCACCTTTTTGGATCTCGCTTATTTATATCCTACTTTACGCCATTACAGCCAAATCGAGAACATATGGCTATAGATCCAATTTTAATTCACGCCATCAGGATACTAGCCCGGGCTCTCTCACTCCAACTGCGGCAGATCGAAACTATTAAGTCTTTTAAGTAATTTCGTTACTACGACTTATAGTTTCTACGACTAGATAGCATCTAGAACGACCACCTTAATCTCATTTATTCTCTAATTCGGGTATTACTCTTCTAAGAGACATTTTTTGTCCTTAAGTGATCTGGAGATCACTAAATTGACTCAAAACTTCAGCCCTATCAGAAAGGCGGTTTTTTTTATATATACGGGTTGCATGTGGTTCCTTATTGAACTTATTAAAATTTTGAAAATGATTTTGGAAACCACACCCCACGTCACTTATGTTAAATGATACCGAATTTCTGTCTCGGATCCCTTGGATTAAGTTTGTCCCATAAATACTCAATTGGCTTGGCACTTCACCGTCTCCAGCCTCAGTTCAACCTCAATACCGGGCATTGTCATGCATCAATATTACATACTCAAAACAGGATCTGATCGACCAAATGACGCATTGGTTGAAACTGCGGCAAATGCAGTGAGAAGTACTGGGTTCGAATCTCAAAAGGGGCAGGACCCAAAAGGTATTTTTCATTAAAGACAAACTATGAACTTGACGTAGCGGTTCAACTACTAACTAGTTTTCTACAACAAGCCGCTAAGATCGCTACCCCGATTAACGCTACGCTGATCAAGTCTGCTAATTTTAAGAAACGTAAACTTTCTCCGAATATTCAACAACTACTAATGATGAAGCGCTCAATACGCAGGCAATGGCAACTCCACAGGTCACCTACTCTTAAATCAAAGTTAAATAAAGCGACTAAAACGGTGGAAATCGCTTTGTTAAATAAACATGACGAAGAGCTTCAACATTATCTCAAGGGAGTTACAGCTACTGAAGCAACGGATTTCTCATTATGGAAAGCTACACGTAAGCTGAAACGACCAACACTCTCATTCCCTCCAATACGACTCTCTGACGGAAGCTGGGCAAGAAGTGATGGAGAGAAAGCAAATATATTTGCAAAACACCTTAGCGAAGTGCTTACACCTAACGAGCAAGTTGGAAATCAAGAAAATCTAAAATCAGTTATTATAATGATTCCAAAACCTGGCAAAGATGAAACAAAAGTTTACTCATATCGCATTACCAACTCTCTCAAAGCTTTTCGAAAAAATGCTTTTGCAAAAACTTAAGCCAATTTTGAACAAGAAAAACATCATACCGGATGATCAATTTGAATTTAGAGAAGATCACGGAACCGTGGAACAAGTTATTTGCTCAATCGAAAGTTTTTGGTGAAATATAATACCACATCCACAGATTTACTGGGGCCAGTGTTGTACTTGATCTTTACAGCAGACTTACCAACTTCAAATTACGTGAAAGTCTCTACTTTCGCGGATGATACTGCAATCCTAGCTGCCCATCAAAATCCTACGATAGCAACAAGAATTCTACAAGAAGAGTTAGACAATATCGAAAAATGGCTAATAAAATGGAGAATTAGGGCCAACGAGCGTAAATCGGCTCACATAACATTCACACTCCGTAAACTCACCTGTCCGTATGTCAGACTTAATAACATCACTCTCCCACAACACAAAAGTAAAAATCAAATTAAAATGCGTTAAACTATAATAAATTGGTTAATTGGAAAACCCTCAAAGTTAAGTCTAGACTGTAAGGTCTTGCTGTACAAAATGATACTTAAGCCCATCTGGACATATGGTATTCAGTTGTGGGGCTCCGCGTGTGCTTCCAATATAATAAAACTGGAAAGAGTGCAGTCACGAATACTTCGAACAATGGTGAACGCACCCTGGTATGTACGCAATGCAAACCTTCGAAGTGATTAACTCATCGATACCGTAAACGATACAATTCATCAGTACAGCAAAAACTACCAGTTAAAACTTGTTTGTCATCCCAACGAATTAGCCAGGGAACTATTAAATAGGCCAAGAAATAGGTGACTAAAAAAATGGATCCTTTGGATTTAGCTAGTTAATTCAGATTTTGAATTTATATTAGCCTTTAAGATTTGATTACATATTGTTAGTTTCCTATAGTAGTAAAAAATAAAAAACCAACTGATTACGATCGGCGGGCGAATAAACACATCTTTGACCCCCTGGTGGAGTTCAGAATTCATGGGCCAACCCATCTTCTATGTCAGTAGTATAGGCTAGCATGGAGATATGCAAGATGCAGATGGTTCTACGTAAATCGGACCTATAGCCAGCCGTACGTCCTCGATTTGGCTATGTAATGTTGGGAGAGCCTGGAGCCCCAAAACAGATTGCAAAGAGAGAAACAGACATACAGACAAAACCAGATCGGATTTTCATTCGCGCAATATGTCCGCCTACACTATGCACAGACTATTTCGGCAAAACAGCACTGTCAAAATCCTGGTCGTCGGGAGACCAGGCCTCTCCTATCATGAAAACATATTCTCTACCCGTCAGTAGACCTCTAGCGGGCCGTATTGGAATTAATTTGGCTTATTTCAAGCGTTCACTATCAGCCACATCTGGACCATTTTTTTAGCTCATGCTGCACATCGACGACAGTGAGATGACGATTTCAAAGCAAAGTTTTGTCGATAAACCATTTAAAAAAAATATGCGATATGATTTGAGCCGATTTAGTTACTCGAGAGAGTGTAGTTATGGATTTATTTTCAAACCGCCAAAAAAAAATTATGTCGAAACAAGTAATTTGACCCTATAATGAGCATTTAAAAATTTTTAGACTCTTGGTGCTAAGTAGATATTTGAAATATGATCATTTCGAAGAAATTGATAAATTTCGAAGTGCACAGAAGTGTAAAAAATTGATTAAAAATATATCTCTAAGTACACACAACATAAAATATAACAAAAAAATGTTTTGTTATTTGTGAATTTGTAAAAGTTTAGTAGGGGCTGTTTTGGAATATATATATATATATATATATATATATATATATATATATATATATATATATATATATATATATATATATATATATATATATATATATATATATATATATATATATAATATATATATATATATATATATATATATATATATATATATATATATATATATATATATATATATATATATATATATATATATATATGTATATATATATGTATATATATATATATATATATATATATATATATATATATATATATATATATATATATATATATATACATATATATACATACATGTGGGGAGACTTGGAGATAGGGTTTGAATTTTATTTATATATTTATTAATACGAGATTTTATACTTCTCCCTTTTATTTCTCCCCCGCCTCCTTCTCTCGCACACAAAACCGTAAACATTTATGTACGTATTTAATTCAATATCGTTGTTACTAACTATATATACCCAGCCCCCAGCTCGTTTTTAAAGTATACTATATGCTCGACTAGATGGTGTGGGAGAGAAGATTCGAGATGAAATGAATATGTACACAAAAAATTTTGTATTATTCGAAATAAAATAGTTATTAACACTTTAAAGCAAATTAAACGAATGAAATAACATCCATTTGAATTTCATTAGGAAAAAGGGTAAATTTTCTATACTCGTTCAAAGGATGAAAATCCTTCTCGGTTGAAAAGATATAACAACAAATGGTTTCGGTAGATTTTGAGTTAAATTAAATGATTTGAACCCCACTTAAAAAACAACAAACATATTAATAAATTAATAAATACATTATGTATATAAATATATATATATATATATATATATATATATATATATATATATATATATATATATATATATATATATATATATATATATATATATATATATATATATATATATATATATATATATATATATATATATATATATATATATATATATATATATTATATATATATATATATATAAATATATATATATATATATATATATATATATATATATATATATATATATATATATATATATATATATATATATGAGTGAATAGGCTCCCAGCACGCATAAATGCTGGATCACAATTAGTCAACTTAAGTGTACTTAAAAAACCTCTGAGAATCCTCAGATCAAGAATTTCTCAACAATAATGAACATAATAATCTTCTTTTATCCATATGGATAGTAGGCCTTGCACTATCGGTAAGCGATAAATCGATTTACCGGTTTTACCATTCAAATTTCTTTACCGAACTACCGATTAAAAATTAAATATTTAACGATAAAATTAAGTTTAACAATTTTGAAACAACGACTTTCGACAACATTATCGCCGAAGGTAGTCTACCACTCGTAAAATTTTGTATAAGAAATATTGGAATGGCTTACGGAGAAAAAGCCGGATAAAAAATGGTGACAGTTTTAATCTCACACTCGACGTATTGAGGTCAATCGAAAATCGCCGATAAATGAATCAAACAAAATGTTGGAATTTGCGGAATCAACATCGATTGGAATTCAAGCTTGATGATACAATTAAAACTCTTGGACTTCACTGGAATCCAGCAACAGATACATTCGGTTTCATCGTCACCCATTCCTCGCCTGGCAAGCCTACTAAACGAAACCTACTCTCGGATAGTGCCAAACTTTTTGATCCATTAGGCTGGCTGGCACCAATAACAGTTGTAACTAAACTGGTGATGCAAGAAATCTGGATAGCAGGCCTATCTTGGGACGAAGAACTTCCGCCACACATATCAACAAAATGGCAGGAATTTAAAAATTCCCTGCCTCTTCTGGAAGAAATATTTATCCCACGTTGGATCCATTTTTCTTCTTACATCAAAAACAAAGGTTGCTCCGATTAAAAACCTACTTTCACTACCTCCTCTTGAGCTTTGTGGAGCGTTGCTGCTCACTAAACTAATGTACCAAATTAAAGAAGCAATGCAATTTCCGGAAACAACTTCGTTCTTTTGGACCGACTCAATGATCACGTTGTGTTGGATTCGAGGACGTCCTCATAAATATAAAACTTTTGTGGCCAATCGAAAAATACCGGATCGGCAACTTTACTTTCTGCTGAAGAACTTAATGAATCCTACAACGAGCTGATTAGAATAATTCAACACACGGAGTATCAAGAAAAAGCAGGCTCCTCTCGCTTAATCCATTTATTGATGAACATAAAATACTAAGAGTAGGAGGAAGAATAACTTACTGTAACCTAAACTATGATATTCGACAAAACTATGCATGGGGGGATTCAGTTAACTCTGCCACATCTTAGAAACAAATATTGGATCACAACAAGCAAATCTTGACCTCCAGCGAATACTAGCTGACATTGGGATTCAGTGGCATTTTATACCACCATCTGCACCACACTTTGGGGGACTTTGGGAATCAGCAGTGAAATCTCTAAAATTCCATCTTAAACGGATAATTGGAGCCACAACCCTCACATATGAAGAGTTAGCAACGGTTGTATCGCAGATAGAAGCATGCCTCAATTCAAGGCCACTTACGTCAGTTTCGTCTGATCCAAATGCGTTGATATTAACACCGACTACATGAAAATTTGCCTGCAAACGTGCATCGAAATTCTAGAAAACAAATTGCAAGAATTTGGAATAAATTTGAGTAACGTTGTGGCTAAGTTTTACGCATGGTAAATGATGCGTTCATTAGAAAATGAAGTTACTCGATACGAGAGAGATCATGATTACTCTGAGTCTCTGAGGCGATAAATGTAATATTAACAGATGATCCGAAAGTTCCATACAATATATCCCATGATGACCTACCATATATCCGGTTATCAATACGACGAGTAGTAAAAATATTTGGCATTCACCCATTTCTGGGTAGCACACCCCGTTGGATCAGGATGGCAACAATCAAAAATACTGTGAGCATTTTTGAGCGTTTAAGTATGAAAATTGCAGATTGTATTATTTCTGTACAACTGTATTAATTTACCGATAAATTACCGATAAATCGGTAAACCGAGCGAACTTTTATCATTTCTCGGTAAATGAAAAAATCGGTAAATTTGCAACCCCTAATGGATAGTTACAACAACTCTGAGCATTCACAAGTATGAAACCCCAATAGTATTTGTTAAACAAGGTTAGTATAGATTGAAACTGGATTACTACTGATTGGAACAAGATAGCTCAAGTTCGGATCATTGAGAACAATGACGAAATACTGATACATACTGCAATGAATCGAATATACCAAATCTACAAGGATCACATCGACAAAGTTCCCCCGTGCAGAGATTAAAGAACGATTTTTCATTGAACTCACAGTGAATTCTCAATTATTTTCAATCCTTCCAGATGGTGTTCACTTCATCAGACTGGTAATTAGACCGCTAAACGTTATTGTCCAAAAACTGTCATATACTGGCTTTTTTGACATATGTATTACTAGTTGTGCAGCAATGCATTAACAATTTATAATTCACACTCGTACATACAAACTGTTAAGAGGAATGAGATGATCGCATTTTTAATCATCTTCTTGAGTCGCGTACTCTTCCTCCTCACAACAAGTGTATCAATAATTATTGTATTGAAATTTTGGCATTATCTCATTAGACTAAAAACAATAGTTAAAAATCTCTTGAGAACTAATTCTCATATTTATGTTAATTATTTTTGGTTTCGCAAGTAATGTTTCATTAAGTTCAAATCACTTGTCGTTTGCATGCCGTGTGATATAATTATCCATAATTGTAGTTCGAGTGTAGTACATATTTGTATTCAAAGAATATTTGTTAAGAAAACCATTTATATAGGATACAATAAGGTAACTATATGATAAAATTTCAATATAAGTATAATTAAACTAAATTATGTTGGTTATAGTTATTTGGTTAACCATATTCTAAGAAGGTTAATTCAACTTAAATAAATTGTATTCTTAATGTTCCATATTATTAAGATTAAGTGTTTTTGTTTCATAACTATATTTTTAATTAAATTATGTGAGTGCTAACAGTGATATAAATTCGAAGTGACCAATAAATGCTATTTTTAGTAAAATATCAGATTAACCAATTTATTTTACAGTAATTAGAGCATTTTGGAAGCGCTTCTTTAAGCTGATACTGGGTAATTGTTTGTTTTTAATCCCAGCTGTTGTATTCTACATTTTTCTTCTTGTTGAAAATTCGAATTTTGTAGTAACTATATATTGTAGTAAATAGGGTATATGGTTCCTAAAACGAGAGGAATGAATTATAAGTGAATTAGCGAGTTGGGTACAAATTTGTTCATACCTTTTTATTTTATTAAAAATATATTTATTTATCATCTATTATATATTTAAGTGGTGTACACTGAAAAAAAAATTGTCAAACTGATCAAAATTACGGTCAAATTGAAAAATTCTTTATCAATGAGGCTATCGAATTTATCACGAGCTAATAACGCATTAAACCACAGTAATATATTTTCCTTGCGTATTATTTTCATATTGGAAAGATTTTACTGTCATATCCGAATACATATTTGTGACATGTATTCGAATATACCAGTAAAAGAAACCTTGCCATATCCCTCTGTCCATGCTTCCATTTATACAATTTGCAATAACAAGACCAGGTCATATAGCAACACAGTTGGGATGTGATCTAAGAAATTACATGATCCCGGATCACCACAACATTCCAGACACGTACAAGCATAAGTTTAATTTTTGATAAACATTTTTGTCAAAGCATTCATAATTAAAAGAAAATACTCTTACCTACCTTCCCGAGGGTTTTCCGGAGTTAGACATCCATTATCCAACCACTCTATTATATCAACCCTATTTGATTCACACATGGACGTTTTATCTGAAGCGTCTTCACTTCCAAAACAACTTCTCGTTGATCTTATACATTCATATATAGGGTGTCCCAGAAAGATAACCTCCTGGTTATTTATAGAAAATGATTTCATTCAAATGGGAGCCATGGCTCCAATTGTGTGCGGATCTATTTCGGCAATAGTTGCTTCAATATTGGCTTTCAAATGCTGAATTGTTCGATAACACTTGTCCTTCACGGCACCCTACAAATAAAATTCAAAGGCGTCAAATCAAAGCTCCTTGCCGGCCAATTCACGTTACCATTTCGACTGATAATACGGCGATTAAATTTTGAATGCAGTTTCACTATTGTAACGCCCGGTGAGTGGCATGTTGCGCCATCTTGCTGAAACCAAAGGTCGTTCAAACCAAATTCTTAAGATATGGCCACAAAAAGGAAGTTGTTGATTACGTGCCGGTAACGGTCTCTGCATGACCATTGTGAATTTCTCATAGGATGTATCCGCAATGAACATCTCTGCGGTCTGTATTTGAGGGTATTCAAATACAGCTTGTGATACATGTGGAACATTAAGTAATTCAGAAATATGTTCACGCCATGTATCGAGTACCGCACTGACGTTAGCACAGAGGTTTCCATCCTGGTCCCGAATGGCAGTTGACCGAGATCTTAAGGTATGGTGCAATTTGGTGATTCCTTTAAAGAAACCACGCGAATTGTGCTCATTGCTGAGTTGTTGTACTCTTAAGACCTTAGCCTTCGACCATTCGCGCTTCTTCTGTCTACAAATGCGTTTAGCTGTCCTCCTAGCAAGAACTGTTTTGTTTTTTCTTGCAATTTTAAACCGAGTCTGAGCTTCATTGTGGGCTATATTTCGTTGCTCAACAGCAAGACGACACTCCTCATCGAACCAATCATTTTTGGGTTTAAAGTTTTCACTATACCGAGAACGTGCTGGGCAGCATCGACAACCGAGGTTTTTAATACTCCCCAAATACCGTTCACATCATCAGATTGATAATTGGATCGTAAAATGCTATTGCTGACAAGATTTTGATATTTTCGTTGCGTTTCTTCATTTATCAGACCTTCACAGGAGAATCGCGTTGTATATTCTATTGTGCTTTGCACTGACCAGCAGTGATAATGATCACTGCCTACGAATTTGGTTGACGACCGATACGATCTAACGTCTTGGACAACCCGAGCCCGCCCTTTTGAAATCAACACATGGTCAATTTGGCTTCGGGATCTTTTACGTGGATTTGTCCATGTTTCCAAATGAATGTTTTCATGAGGAAAGAATCATTCTTTCCCCATTTTCGGTCGCAGTTTCGTGTCAGGAGTACGGACCTACATTATCGCATCAGTCGGTCTGATTTCTGCCAACTCTAGCATTAAAGTCACCAATCACCAATCTGGCATCGTGCTTGGGTAAAGAGCCCATCAGATTATCCAAATTATTGTAAAACGAGTCTTTATCTTGGGGTTGGCTTACATCAGTGGGCGCATGTACACAGACAATTGACAGATTGGCTAATCTTATGTGCAAGGGAAGCTTACACATTCGATTAGCGACTGCCTGAAAGTCTAGTACAGCCTTTTTTACCTGCGGCCCAATGACAAATCCAACTCCAAGATTTCTGAGGTCATCTCCACTGTGTAGCAACGTTTAGCCCTGGGACACATGGTCTCCACTTTTAGGCCATCGAGTTTCTTGGAGCGCTACGAGTTCCAACCAATACTCTTTCATACATGTGATAAGGCCGTCCAACGCGCCAGTTTTTCGAAGTGACTGCACGTTCCACGTGCCTATCCTCAATCTCGATTCCGGGTACTAAAGCGAGGGGTCATTCTTGTTTTGGCGGTATCCGATTTTTTTGTTTCTCGACATTTTTAACAGGTTTGAGTTTTTACAGATGCGGGTCGTCAGCCCGGCGATCCAACCAGATTAAGTCGCCTCTTAAGACAAGCTCTGGATACTGTGGTGGTATTCTATGGGTCTCATGTTTCGTTTGTAATATTTACGAAACACGAATGCCCCCAACCACAGGGCTAAGAAGAGATACGACTCAATAATGTCACCGAAGAAATACGACCCAATAATGTCACCGCACCAAACAGTTACACGCAATGAATGCATTGGCTTCTCCACATATCCTTTCCGATCCAAAATGCGAAAATTTTCTTCGTTTTTTTGTTTTCGTAAATTTCCCACATTTTTCACTTCGGTTGAAGCGTCAAGCGACTCATTTCGTCATCTAGAAATAATATACTGAGTTTAATGACATAAGTGTTGATATATCAAATCTAAACCGGTTATTGCGACAGCCTATATGTTACATTTATTTCACTATAAATTTTATATGTATTTGCACTATACACTAACTATTTCACTATCTTTACAAATAATTGTACACAACTCAATTATTGCGTAATTTTCTAATTACGCAATAATCATAAAACGTGTTCACCTAGTAATGTTTCAATACGAACTATGTTTGAACACGACATCGACATGAAATCAAAAATAAATTGACTAACTCGTGCAATTTTTAAAGCGAAGGATATTTCTTGTAGAAAATGTAAAAATGAAAAAAAAGTTTAGTACTTTTTCGCTATTAAAAATTTAGTACAGTTGATGGTGATGTAACGGTAAGTTATATATTTATTCGTATTTTTGGAATCAAAAACATTTAACTGTAATATAATTTATAACGATATCTGTCTGTATGTCTGTTTCTATATTTGCAATCAGTTTTGAGGCTCGACGCTCTCCCAACTCTTTCGCGGGCGCTGATTTATGTCCTTCTTTACGATATTACGTAGCCCAATCGAGGACGTATGTTTATAGGTGCGATTTACCTATAACCATCTGCATATTGCATAGCGCCATGCCAGCCTAGCACTGACATGGAAGAGGGGTTGGGCCCATGAATTCTGCCCTCCAACAAGAAACTCGGAATGAAATTCATTTTCGAAATAAAAATTTTTTAAGTATTCAATGACGCAAAGATACTGTCAATTCTGATATCGTTGTATAAAGTACCCGTTAAGTGAAGAAATTTGCAAACAATCGTTGCAACACCTGTTTGTAGGAAACTTTATCTTAAACTTTCTAACTGACGTTGGGCGCCAATCTACTAGGACGTATAGCCCGACTATCCTGAGGAAATCCCGAGCCACCAAAACCAGACGGGATAACTTCATATGTTGCTGGTGGTCCTGTTTTTTTTCTACTTTATCCTTTATTAGACGTTCATTGTCATCTAGAGGCCTCATGTTCTACTATCGCAGTTCTCTTATATTGCAAACCTACTGAGTCCTATCTATTTCCGCAACTACTCTTTCCCCTTTATCCTTCATATATACCTTTTGCGTGATTGAGATGGAGTCAAAACTTAACATGCCTGCTGTTCTCGTCAATGCGTCTATTATCGTAGTTCTCTATTATTCAAAACTGTTTTGGTGATTCCAACCTGAAAAAATTCCATTTGACATTTGGAAAATGACAATTGAGATTTGTTAATGTTCAATATCACTTTGCTCCCTTTGACACCACTTCTTTGACACATTTTAAAGTGAGACCTCACCGCGAACATACATCCCCTTTTAATAGAGAGTAAGCGAACTTTGGAGAGAAAAGACTTTTAACTTGATTTGATTTCAGTACCAACCTCTGTTTTGGTTCTTCCAACCTGAAAATATTTCAAGTGACTTTTGAAAAATTAGGGTTGCCAATGTTCAATTTTCCAAAACTTCTGCAGCATCGTTGAGTTCTGCTGGAATGAGAGACCACTCTTTGATACTTTTGACTGTGAGACTTCCCCGAAATTCTCTACCACTTCTTAATAGAGAGTAAGCGAACTTTGGTCAGTACAGACTGTCAACTTGACTTCATTTCAGTACTAACCTCATCTCTTAGGAGAGAGTTACGTCGGAGTTTTCTCTCATTATTTTGAGGAACCGATGACATTATATTGCAAACCCTTATATTACCGGCACAACTAGCTTGTTCTTAAGGACATCGTTACATTACCATCAATTTAAATGTACATTTATTTTGGTTTCATCCGAGTCACGAACACCCCTGTTCTTTCCTTTTTATCCTTAATATAGACTTTCAGCGTGTTTGTGATAGAGTCAAAACTTATCATGCTTCCTGTTGTCGTCCACGCGTCTACTATCGCAGCTCTCGCATACAAGTCGGTCTTGGCTCTAGGAGCAACCTCCTCTCTATACTACGGATTTGGTTCGGAGTTTTCTTATTATTGAGATGAAAGCCATTTTCACCTTCGTTACATTTCAACTATTTCGATGGTACGGAAAAATTATGGCCTAAACCATCATTGAATTTTCCCTATAAAAATAGAAGCATCACAATTTTCTCAATACAGAATGCGATCACATCCTAAATTTGCTTGATTTAGGAAAATCCATTTAAAACAAAATATTTTGTAATTTATTCGATTTGAATCAACAGGTTCCCTAGGGAAAATTCTTTTATGTAACTTTTTTGGAATATTTAATAGCAAAAAATATTACGATTATTTTGAGGTTTCCAATTACGACCGAAAAAATACTTTTCCACTTAATTTCGGAAAAACAAATACAACCTTCGGTTTGGGTTGTATACGAGTGTGTAGGTAAGTGCATAATACATAGATAGGCGTTCGAAGACAATATGTTTGTATAAATTTTGAGCTTTCTTCTCCTTATCCCGCAACCGTAAATTTATGATCCTATATGGGTGACACAACAAAAATTTTTAAACGGGAACAAGTTCACATATTTGTAAACAAGTAGGTGGTTTTTACGGGGAATGGTTTAGTATTTTTGTATACCGTTATATACTACAAAGAAAAATTATGAAAAGGGATGAGCAAAAAGAGAGGAAAATAAATTTCATTTTCCGGTTGTTTGAGAAATCACTGAGGTGAAATTAAGCCTTTTTCTATGTTTAACGGAGAATATATAATCACATAAAATAAAATGAAAAATTTTCTTTACAACAACAAAAACAAAAACTAGGAATAACCGAATTTTCATATTTTTAGAATATTTTTTTATTTTTAAACTTTTTTAATCGCTTTCTCTGATCATTTTATGTTTTCCAAAATATAAAAAAGAATCGTGAAAAATAATGGAATTTTCCTTGTTTTTCGTTTTTCATTTGGTTCAAATTCGTTTGCTTGTATGTTTTCACTATATACACGCGTATGTATGAAAACATAATTGTGCGTTCGAAACGAGATCGAGTTAAAGGTTTTCGGTTTGAAATGGAAAGAATTCCTGATGACGTACCCATCGACGGTTATAAGGACATCCTCCGACTTTTCGTATAATGATTCCAACCACACTCTATATATGAGGTATATTTGGTTCTAGGTAAAGGTTACATCCTTCTTGTGAAGAAGAATTATTCCAGTAGGGCTCTCCACTACTTCCTGTTGCGTTTAGCCCATTTGAAAAATTTTCTCGTTCTTTCCTTTTGTGCTTCAGGTTCAGGTTCAAGTAGAGTCGTATCTAACCGTCATATATAGTCTTATAATCAGTAATCTTACTCAAAGGAGAAGTTAGAGTTGACATTATTTCTTTGCCTGCTAAATTCAGCGTGAAAAACTTTGCTCTTTTATCGCTGTAAGGTGTTCCTCTTCAAAAAATTAACAATGTCACTTTTCAGAAACCGCACGAAAAGAATTGCTATTGTCTCCGACTTCACCAAATCGGAGGTCTTTCAGTGGTATTAAGGTAAGGTTATGTTCGCCTTCTGTGTAGTTTCTCTTGTCAGTATATGACAGTGGATCATTGAGAGAAAAAATTATAAACTTTAGAAAATCAGGCAAGTGGCTCCAATTTTGAAGGTATCTCAAATATTGATTAGAACCAATAATCTTCCAAACTCCTCCCGCGCCGAGACTACACACACACACACACACACAAGAGTGAATATTGTGTAGCATTTTATTTACATTTATCTTCATACATACCATAATAAGAAAACAAATTTCTTAAATGAAAAATAAACAAGAAAATTAATGGAAAAACACAATTTCAGTTCAGTCTGGCAAAAAGTTGATAAGAATTTTCTTTTTTAAAAATTTTTATATTTTCTTTATTATTATGTTTAAATTGGAGAATGTGAAAATATCATATATGTATGTTTTCCACATATACCGTATCACTAAAATAGGAAAATCGTGAAAATGTGTCAAAAAGTATGTGTGATTGGTTTTCTTGTATACTATCTAAGAAGCGAGTGTATTGTGAAGATAACTATGTTTGTAAACGGAGGAGAACTAGTATGCATGTATGTGTGTCACTAACAATACCACGGGTATGGAAAGTAGGTGGCATGGTGACACTTGGCAATATGTTAAGAATTTAGTTGTTATGATCAGCAAACTGGTGAAGCATTGGTGGAAAATGTTGTCATCATGATAACCGGGAAACTGTAATGTCCGAGTTAGGTTCGATTTTAGTAATATGTTGCTTGTCTGCCCGATTGTGACGTTTTAGCTAATAGTAGTGTGTGGTTATAAAATAAAAGCATCAGAGATGTACATCGAGGTCGTGATTTTCACTGTTTGTAGAAACCCAAACAAAAAACACTTGTATTAACCTGGAATGCAATGTCGATTCACTCCAAGAGAAATAAGGGAATAAACTTACTCCTTCCAAAACCGTGATCAAAACGGTGAATGGAACTCAAAACAAATTCAACTGTTGAAAAAGTCCATTCCTGAAGAAACCAAAATTTGACGTGTAGGAAATCAAGATGACTTTGTGACTCAATGATAGTCGGTTCATAAAAGTTCTGGACGTAAAGATGTAAGAAGTAACCAAAATAAGAAGCTCATTATGCAAGGGGTCAAAACTGAAGAAACTGACGATACCATGCCAGCATAGTTTCGGTAAAATAAGGAGGATAAGTTGTGAAAAAAAGGCTTTCTTCAGTCAAACGGTTGAGTTGGAGATGGATGAATTCCATCCTTCCGGTCGATTTTTCGAAAAGTATCCTAACCACAGAACATTTTTTTTAGTGTTTTTCTGTCACTCAGGATGTAATAGCCTAATAGCCCATTGTGACTTCCCACCATATTACTAAACGTCCCGGCTATAGGTCCGATTTACGTAGAAACCATCTGTACATTGCATAGCTCCATGCCAGTCTATATAGTACTGACATGGAAGATAGGACGGCACACGGATTTTAACCACCAACTGGGTCTCAGATGAGTTCATTCTCACCACCGAACGTACCGCCCAGATGGTGAAAATCCCTTTTCGCATCCGGCCCCTATCGGGATTCGAACCCGGTACCTCCCACTCCATGCCGCAGTGTTCTATGCACTGCGCCACATGGGTGGTAACCGCAGGACATAGTAAAGTTCTCCATTAAAGTATCCTAGAGAAAGATTGAAGCTGGAGAATAAGGCCTTGAATCCAAATTTCAGGACAGCCATTCGTCCATCGTAAACCTAAAAAAAGACAAAAAACGATTATATTAGAGATGCGGAAACAAATGTTCTTAAGTTGTACTCTGCCATGGGTAATTGACACCATGAGTAAATGGTAATCTAATTATAAGGCTCCCAAAACAGGTGAGGGGAGGCAGTGATGGTATATTTCCTGTTTTACCATATAGCGGATTAAAACGGTTTCACTTCCGATTTTGATCTTCCTTTATGAATTTGTCCATCGTTATAAGACCCACTGAGGTGATAAATGTCCAAATTTTACTCAAAAGTTTTTATTCATCAACTAGCTTGTATTGGAATAACTGGATAGCATTGGTGAACCTGCTCGACATCAAATTGGGCTGCGGCTATGGAGGCTCTGTTAAACTATCTCTACTACACCTGCATATCAAAAGATGCAGTTTGAAGGAAAATTTAAAACTGTCAATTTAGTTAGTAGAATTTTCAGGCCATCTAGTGAAATGTCTGGCGCTTGTATGCTGGCTTAAATTTCTATGTCCCTGGGAAAAAACACTTCATACTTAAGTTCTGGTTTACCCAACGGTTTTAAAAACCAATCTGCGACTGTCTAAACTCGATGAAGCAACTGGCGTCCACGTGTAAAAATGACGCATTCTGGAATGAGGATAATAGGTGATTATTGTCTGGTCTATGCTGTCTATGGTGTCACAAGAGTAACCTAAAACATAGAAGTAGAAAAGACGACAGGCAGATAGGTTGAAAACTTTTTGCCTGGTCATATCTAGGCTTTCCATCCTCCGGGATGACCACTACTGTAATTTTTCTCCATGATCTTGGAATGTATCCTAGGGCCAAACTGGCTCTGAAGATATGTTCAAGGTGGTCTAGGATAATTTCCAGTCCTTTCTGTAAGAGATACAAAAATACCCGGCCTGGACCGTTGATCCATCGGATTCTATCTTTTTTTTCACCACTTTCGCCACTAAGCTCCAATCTCTGAAACTTGAAAGTTGCTGTGGGAGTTCATTTCCATCTACTACACATTAGAATTCACACTTTCGGGAAAACGAGTTTTCATTAGAATCTCTAAAGCTACCTGATTTGTACTCGTGTGAATTCCATCAGGTTTCTCTAGAGTTCCGATAGTGACTACATGTCACCACAGAGCACTCTCTTGAGTTAAGCGATAGGCTTCCTCACAGAAAGATCTTCATTTCGATGTTTTTTCACTTCGGATACATTTCTCTCTTTGTGACAATTTTTACAACTCCCAAGCTTCTGTTGTACCGATTTTCATGAACTTGTTCAGAAGTTTTCATATCTGTTTCCTCAGTCTGCCCATTTCCCTTATCCGCCATGGTGTTCCAGTTCTTTTAGGCTTACTTAGAGGATAGCCCTTTTCATAGGCGATGATAAGTGTTTCTTCAAGTTTTTCAGCTGCCCTTTCCATTCCTCCGCACTTCTTGATTTTCATTGCAAATGTTTCTTGGGTTCCTAAATTCTCTAATTTCAGGTTTATTGCTGGTTAGAGAGAAGGAGATGTAGGGATAGCCAGAGAAAGTAACGTCATCTAAGACCATCTAAGTTGAGACTTTCCCACTTAGACTCCGTAAGGATTCCAAAGGTCTATTCCAAGATGGAAATACCTCTGGGATTAATATCGTATAGTTCCCCAAGCATACGTGATGTGAGCTTGAATTGCATCCGGCAATTGTTGGTTTGCGTACTCTATAGCTTTGATAAACTCATGAGTGTGAAGATGAATTTCCGAATCATATGGGAAATTAACAGAGATCACTAGAACCTCACGTCAAATACCCCGTTCCTTTACTTCAACGACGACTGCAGTAAGGTCATTACAACAAATTTCATTTAGGAGTCTGTAATTCATTACTAACAAAAACAGGGGTTCTAGAGCTCGAGCAGGTATCACTAACCAGGAGAGAGCCAGACGTCCCTGGATTGAGTCCTTTGATTTTGTTCCCATGATTCCACGGTTTCTGAATCAAAAAGACTGTGTAAACTGACTCCTCAGCTCCTTTTACATCAAGTTTGTTGTAACCCTTTAGAGCAAAGAAGGGTTTAAAACCAAGTTCTTCCAGCCTTGAAACAGATGGCTCATCTAGGCCAAGAGGAAGAAGTATGCCTTTTGGATCCCTCTTTTTGGCAAAGATAGTCCATTTGCTAGTCTTAAGTCGTGGGTTTTGATTTTCTAGCCGCTTGAGAATATATCTGAAGGTTGTTGAATTGGGCCCAGGACAAAAACTATACCCCTTACAGGCCTGGGTAGGTTGCAGAACAGGATTCGTTCTAGCTAAGCCCCCTCCTAGAAATTTAAAGACAGTACAGCTTCAAAGACCAACAGCCAAAGGATCTCCGGAAGCCCAAGGTGCGTTTATGACTTTCCGAGCAATTAACTCGAAAAGTGATGAACGTCGTCCCTCATCAAGCTTCATGAGCCTGTCTTTGACAAGCACACGGCGCTCGTGAAGTACAACTTCTTTAAACTCAGTTTCGGAACTTCTTCCGATCCTGGATCCTTCTCTCGGTTCCCCTATGATTCGAAGCCAGATAATATTCTCTGTCTTTTAGTCTGGTTCCCTAGGGAGGGCGTGGTCGTATCCGACCTGTTTCTTCTTCCAAAAGAAGAGGGATTTTTGCCGTCAGAATCGACAAGTGAACGTTTCAGTTCTTGTCTTTTCCGTCGCTGGCATTCCGAGATATTCTAAGTTGAAGAGCTTTTGACTAAGGGAGTAGAGAAGCCAAGTTATTTGGCTTGGTTGCACTGTTTGGTTCCCCTTTATTAAGATTAAGATTTATATAATCCATAAAATACTCCCACGAGTGGTGGAGAAAAAAGTGTCCGTCAGTGTAGAGATCCGATGCACAGATAAGGCTACGTGATCCGGAGGACACCTGGTATCAAGGCAGAACTAGTTTTAGACTGGGCTCCCAGCCTGGTTGGTTATCGGCACGGTACGGTTGACACTTAACCCGGTCCAGTTGTTTAGCGCTGTGTTTTGCCTGGCTCCCCACTTAAAGTTGTTCACCAGCTACCCGATGGCTATCACGAGGAGGTAACACAACTAGTTGCCAACTTGAGTCCCCCAAACAGCTTCACACCTGACCCGAGTTTATAATATTTTCGAACAAGTAACACGATAGTGTGCCATTGTTATGCAGCTATTATGTGCATATAGTCAGGATCATTAAGTGCCTGAATACAGATTATTATACGGCCGCTACAAGTAAGTAGTAACTTCAACCACCTGATTTCCTCAATACGACAAAAGTGAAAGTAGAGTGGCGTTGGATTGCCACTCGTCTCTAAATGAGATGAGTGAGCATTTCAACATCCAGGTAGTCTGGGTCCCTGGCCACTCAGACGTTATGGGAAACTGCAGGGCGGACGAACTAACGAGGCACGGTGCAACTCTACAACTGCTACTGGAAAGGGCAAAGTTGGGGAGACCGATTAACGCACTCAAGACTGTGCTTAGCGAACGATAGGTGGACGAACACCTTCTCATGTAGAGTTGCAAGACAAGTCTGGCCAAAGCTGAACTTGAGACGCTCAAAGGCACTTTTCTTCCTATGAAGACGTGAACTTAAAACGATCGTGGGAATACTCACGCAGGACACTGCCTTCTTGGAGAACATGCGAGGAGGCTAGGTTTGGAAGTTAATGACGTTTGCAGAAGCTGTATTGACGAGGAGAAGGAAGAGACGGTAGTCCACGTCCTATGATCATGCCCGGCTTTGGTTCACAAAAGACATGAATATTTGGGTAAGTTCTTAATGGACTGCCTTTTTGATCTCGAAAACTCTGTAATGTGTGAAACTTTTTACGCTACGTAAGAAGCTCAAACTGGTTCTCATAAGGATAAAAGGAGAGTATGATCCTGTAGTATAACAACGGACCGTCGCCGGTCTAAATGTGCTGTAGAAGAAATTAGTGTGGCAGTTAAAGGGGTAGGAAGTGGGATCGAATCTCAATAAGGGCAGGATACAATTTTTCATCATCCGATTACGATGAGAGATTAGACTAAGTGGGCCGACCTATCTTCCATATTTTTTTTTTTTTTGGGGAGGTGAAACTTTTTATAAGCTGAGTGTGGGATTTTTCACGAATGACATACCCACCAAAACACCTCCGCTCTTTTCTCTCGGAGCTAGTCTGGTACTGTTGCCCACAACGGGATACTTGCTGCTATTCTCCGCACTGTGTAGCATGATCCTCACAGCAGTCTCTGGTGACCATAGGCCAAGTTCCTCTTCTAGACAACTTCTGTCGTCCTGGTAGTCCTGGCAGTGTGAACAGCCCGGTTCCGTTACCACTTTAATCTTACTTAAGTACGATCGGAAGTTACCATGCCCGCTTAGGAATTGTGTGATGTAATACCGACCCCTCCATGGCCTCTTTCAATCCAACGCTCCACTTCAGGGATTAGTTTCGCGGTCCATCTACCGCTGGACTCCCGCTGCCATGAATCCTGCCAGTGGTTCATCGTGTGAATTCTTTCAGAAATTCCAGCCGTCTCTTTGTTCACTCCTTGTGGCCTTTCATTGATAGCCTTCCTCTCCTTGGCCAGAATCTTGATTGGGATGACTCCCGCTATGACCAGTACGGCCGCCTCCGATACGGTACGGTAAGCCGAGTCCACTCGCAATGCACCACCCCCGGGCGCATGCGCTTATAGCACAGATCCCCTCTACCCGGTCCCTGGCAATCCCTAGCCTGGTGTCCAAAATTATGGCATCTATAGCATCGTGTGGCCACTACTCTTTGCCGGACTCTGCAGTTTACTCATCCAATTCTGATTTTGCCCAGCTCTAGTAACCTCGCGGCCCAGCTGCCCTCTATCTCAACAATGGCCACCTTCTGCCCTCGTGCAACCGGAACGAGGGTGGTGTTCACCTTACCCGCTTTCGGAAAAACTTGCTTCACCGCCTCTTCAACCTAGGTTTTTTCTGTGCAGCTATCGATATCACGAATCTCCAAGGAAACCGTATTACTAAGATTTATCACGTTACCTCCATCTCCCAATGCTTCTCTCAATATTCCACAGAAACCACTTCTGTCCTTCGTATTTGGGCCTAACTCTAGTAGTACGTCACCGGATTTTGTTTGGCGGGGAATCCGCTTCAGACTCGTCTGGTTTCACCTTACTTCGGATGTCTCTTAGCACGTCCGTGTAAGTTTTTCCTTCTACCGGCTTTATAAGCAGCGCCTCCGAGTGGATCTTCAGTGGCCTAGATTGATTCTTCCTTGCTTGATCGATTCTGTGCTAAGTCACGGCTTTGCAGCCTGTTTTCTCTTGCCTCGCGATTCTGTGCCACCTTTACTCTCTTGGACTTTTGCACCTGCCATTGTTCCACAGTACTACCGCTTCGGGTCCTTTTGCCCTGCCTGTGGTCTGTAAATTTCGGATTGAGAAAGGCTTGGCTTTCGGGCCGATGCTTGGTCGGGTGTACTCATCCTATACGAGATGGAATCGATTGCTTCCTCCAAGATGTTCAAGCCGCGCTTGACTTCCATGGAAATATTTTTCTGCTTCTCATTGGCTCCTTTCATCATTTTCATCAACGGCAGCTCCTACCGGGACTATTGGGGTTTGTTTTACTGACCCAGTCGCTTGTTTGTTATTATATTCCCCTGAGCCGCGTGGACTGTTCGTATCTTCCATATTATATTAGCAATGTATATTGATATTGGGGGAAGTAGTTTCTCCCATACTCATAAGATAATATAAGTTTAACCCGATTTTAAGTAAATTATACAATTCCCCATCGTTAAAGTATCATAAGAAATTAATTTTCAATTTCTTAAGATTATTTTGAAAATATACTCGAGTACATATGAAAACTGAAAGAAAAGCTCCCTCGTCTAATCAAAATAATTTTAAAGTGGAAATTCACATTTCCAACAAAAACAAAAAATTTAAATCTTACAACAATCCGTATTGTTGTATAACTATTAACCACTTAACTTAGGCAAAAAAAAGAAAACTTGTAAAAAACTTTCCGATACATTTCATTCATCCATATACTCAACTCGTATTTTCCGCACTCATACCACTCTTCTCTTGTTATATATTTTATATTTGTTTTTCCAAAAAAAAAAAAAAAAAAGAAAAACAAAAAAAAATGAAAATTGCTAAATGAAAGCGAAATAATATAGATGTTATGTTTTATATCATGCCTGTGATTGAAAACGATTTTCTTTTTGTTATTAAAGGGATATAATGATGCAATCACCTACATACATATAACAATAGCCCGGGGGACCTCGCAGCCAAATCCTATTTTAAAGTATTTAATTCAATTTAACAACCGATCCCAAACCCTTCCCATTTCATAAACGGTAGCTGTGTTTGTTGTTAATTCCCTTTAATCAAATAATTAAAACCGTATTTATCCCTCACTATCGAATGGGTGGATATTTTCCACCCCTACACCATGGGAATTACTTTTATTTTTGTGGTCTCGAGAAAACATATATACTTGGAAATTTTTTACACATATGTAATGTATACATGAGATTTTGAGGTTTGCCGTAAATCGACCACAAAATAGATTTCGATATGAGTGAGCAGAATCAATTCATATTACATTTATGGGATATGTACTCGGATGAAACATTTGGTGTGTGTGTCAATGATCCGACGATTTGCCCATCTTTTGCTGCAGTTGTTGGTGGTGTCGTACCATTTACCAAAAAACATTTTCTCTACTAATTGCACATCACCCACTCTTGATGTTGTTATAAACATGTTTTTCTGTTAATTATGACATCTGCTTTCATAATTGGATGTCTCATCTATTTCTTAGAATCGACTCTTAGAATCAATGTTTTGTCTGCGCATTGAACCAAATTACGAGGTTATTGATATTTTCCTGCAGATTCGTCCTTTTTCTTTAAAGATTGCAGCAAATTTGCTCCAAACTCTGAATCTTTGAAATTTCATCGAACTAATTATGATCTTGGGTGCTTCTTGAAATGCGCATCACACAATCTGGGGCAGTACTGATACAACAAGAGGGGTGAGTTAATTTTTGATTCCCTTTTAAATAACAACCTCTGGGTGTTTAGTACTAGGCCAGAACCCACATTTGTTACTGAACACCGGCAGGAAGTTCTAGACGTAACCTTCGCCTCAGAAAAGATGTACACTATGGTCTGGGAATGGTGAGTGACGCAGGAACACTCTTTCTCTGGACATCGTTATATAACATTTAGACTTAAAGTTTCTCCTGCCACCCTGAAAGCTTTCAGGAATCCAAACTGGAGCAAGTATGGAAAAACGATTATAGAACTACTAACATCAGAGACCCCTGAGCCACCAGAACTTTCACTAATACCTGCAATCAGTCCTTCAAAGCCGCTTGCCCAATAGTTAAGCCCAGGTGTAAGCAAAAACCGGCATGGTGGTCCAAGGAACTGGGGACCTACAGGAAGAGAGAGGCTAAGGACTGGGACTCCTACAAGGAGGACCTCAAAGTATACAAAAAAAAATTAAGGAAGGCACAGAGGAGAACATGAAAACTCTTCCTCGACAAAATGGAAGAAGTCTCCGAGACCTCTCGTCTTAGGAGGATTCTGTCTTCCAATCCTACCAGTCCCAGTTATTCCTTCTCTGACTATCGTTAGATAACATTTACCCTTAATGTTTCCCCTGCCATCCTGAAAGCTTTCAGGAATCTAAACTGGAACAAGTATTGGTAAACGCTTATAGAACTATCAGCACTAGAGACCCCTGAGCCACCAGCGACAGTGGAGGAAGTTTTACTAATGCATGCAATCAGTCCTTCAAAGCCGCTTGCCCAATAGTAAAGCCCAGGTGTAAGCAAAAACCGGCATGGTGGTCCAAGGAACTGGGGACCTACAGGAAGAGAGAGGCTAAGGACTGGGACTCCTACAAGGAGGATCTCAAAGTATACAAAAAAGAATTAAGGAAGGCACAGAGGAGATCATGGAAACTCTCTCTCGACAAAATGGAAGAAGTCTCCGAGACCTCTCGTCTTAGGAGGATTCTGTTTTCCAATCCTACCAGCCGTAACTGGGGCTAATTAAACCAGATAGATTCTGGACTGCTTCTACTACTTCCACTTTCCAGTAAGCTTCAAAGACTCGACAGGGACTAGTACTCACCAAGAAGCACATTCACTGCGCATAGAAAATATCGTAACAAACGAACGGATCCTATGGGCACTGGAAAGGTTCAACTCGTATAAATCGACTGGTCCTGACCGATTCATTCCCGCGGAGATTCAGAACAACTCGAGGATTATGCTCACCTGGCTGGAAGTAATCTTCTATGGGTGTTTTAAAATAGTTTGTATTCCACGGGGATGGACGGAGGTCAGAGTGATCTTTATTCCGAAAGCGGGTAAATCTTCACAGGGCTACCCAAAAGATTGGAGACCAATAACTCTGTCATCCTGTCTACTGAAAACCTTGGAAACGATAGTGGATACCTACAAACGCTCAAAAATAAAGCCTAGTGTTCAGACTCAGCACGCTTACTGTAAAGGGACGTCTGTGGACACGCCTTGGTAAGTACAATTGAGAAATCAATATTTTCGCAAGAGTTTTGTATGGTGGCTTGATTTTGAGGACGCTTTTAACAATGTAAAGATGGAGGCAAATCTGGAGGGACTGCCATTTTGGGTGCAGGATGGAATCCAACATTAGGAGGCGAGTGACTAAGAGAACCCAAGAGGGAGGTGTCCTATCTCCTCTCCTCTAGTACATGGCAATCAATGGGTTGCTGTTAGAGCTGGAAAGAGAGAAGATCAGAGTGATTGCTTATGCAGATGATGTAGCGTTAGCTGTCTCTGGGAAATATTTAAGCACGGTGACGGAGGTAATCCAAAATGCCCTCCTAATCATTACGAGTTAGGCGATCAAATGTGGACTGGCAATTAGCTCGTCCAAAACTGAACTGGTACTATTTACTAGGAAATATAAGATCCAGGTAGTAGATCCAACTCTCTTAAATGGCAGGAGACTAGCTTTTACTGACAAGGCAAGATTTGTAGGTGTTATCTTGGACAGTAAGCTTAGCTGGAAGCTAACATTTTGGAGTAAACAAGGCTAATATATACTCGTGTAGAAACGCCATCGGAAAGAGATGGAGCCTGTAGCCGGAGCTAGAACAGTGGTTATTCACTTCTGTAGTAACACCTGTACTTATTTATGGGGTGAGCGTGTGGTGGCCAGCTCTTGATAAAGTAACGTACAGAAAAAGGATCGAGAAGGTGCAAAGAACGGCCTGCATGCTTATAAATAGGGCGCTGAGGACAATACCTACAAGTGCCTTGGAGGTCATGTTTCACCTTCTCCCCGTGGATATTTATGGTAAGCAGATGGCGGTGATTACGGCCACTCGACTATCAGCCATATCAGGAGCTGGAGTCTTCTGTGATAAATTAGAGGTAGATGTCGCAGTTCGTCTTCCTGATCACTACAGCGTGTACCAGGTGAAAGCGATTGAGGAGGTCCTGAACTGGTTGAGACATAATGTGGTATCCTCGACTGATATAGCAATTTATGTGGACAGTCAGGCGGCAATCAAGTCGCTGGACTCTGTTTCTCTGACGTTTAGAGTGGCGTTGGGTTGCCGCTCGTCTTTAAACGAGATAAGTGAGCATTTCAACATTCAGATAGTCTAAAGGAACTAGCGAGGAATGGTACAACACTCCAACTGCTACCGAAAAGGGCAAATTGGGTAGTCTACCTCATATGCTCATGCCCGGCTTTGGCACACAAAAGACATGAATATTTGAGTAAAATATTAATGGACTGCCTCTCTGATCTCGAAAACTGTCTGAGCCTCTCTGATCTCGAACACACTTAGTGCACCCCGGTTCTAAGTGTGCTGTAGCAGCCACTCAACCTAACCTAACCTAATTATGATCTTTAAAGGAAAATAGCCAAAACCCACTGTTGATAGCTAATGACTTCAATGCATCGAATGGGGGAGTCATGAGACAAATATGAGAGGTTTATATGAGAGGTACCGCTTTTTCAGAAGCCCTGGCATGTTTACGGGTGGTACTAAAGAATATCGGAAATATCTCAATAATTGACTTCACGTTTATAGGCGTTTGTCTGGCCGATAGAGGCATAACATCGAATGTGCGTAACGCGGCCTTTATACACACAGATATCACCAAGCGGGGATTTACGACCTGCTAGAAAGAAGGCCGCAGAAGACTTAAGGTAGAGCCAATAGGTTGGAAGTCTAAAACGTTCGACGAGAAATTGGGCGGAACCGCAAATCAAAAAGCATTTCAACTCATGAGCTATAACACATGAGTTTGTGATGCATAAATGCCCAGTAATATAATAGAGCACACCTGTAGGAAGCCTGTCTTCTGTTGGAACTACTAATGAGCTCGTAATTTGTGACGCTAGATCAGAACTAATAGGTTTTATAAAACTAAGGCAGTGTTCCCGGGAAAAAACTTAGAAGTAGTCTCGATACTGCTCTGACTGGTCCTATGGTTTTGTGTCTTAGCCATCTTATCCCGGAGGTACCTGAACGTGTGCTGGCCATATTGAGAAGTGTGGATTACGATGCTCCTTCGATCACTAAGAAAGAGTACCTAAGGGCGTGCTCCAGAGTGGGTTCAATAAACCTGCAGGTCTATTGGTCCCTACTGATAGCCCCACTCAAAGAACACCAATAT
Organism: Tipula lateralis; assembly: GCA_963932295.1. Lineage (NCBI taxonomy): Eukaryota > Metazoa > Arthropoda > Insecta > Diptera > Tipulidae > Tipula > Tipula lateralis. The sequence continues at coordinate 35,496,770 of OZ010739.1, read as the reverse complement.
GACTTCAACCAGGCGCGTTTGGTAGCAGACGCGATTAAATTTTGTGGTATATCCCAAGAAGCGAAATATGGTTCAAGATGGTTGCAAAAAATATTGTTCAGTAGTAAAACACTAAACGTGAAAATTGCTAATAATGGCGGGGTACTTCAGTCATATGGCTCTGAAGTCTATTCCCGGTGATGGGGTCGAAAACATGTGCGATTTGCAGTAGTCGGACCGTGAAGTATGATGGTGTGCTTCGACTCCCCTTAAACATTTTTTCCAGATTTTCATGCTGGTCCAAAGGTTGTAGATGTTTTTTTTTATCTCTAATCTGTTCCACTTATTTACACGTCCTTACTTGTACGCCATTTCAGCCAATTCGAGGACGTACGGCTATAGGTCCGATTTACCATCTGCACATTGCATAGCTCCATACCAGCCTTTAGTGCTGGTAAGGAAGATTGGTCGGCCCATGAGTTCTGCACTCCAACAGGGAGTCATAGTAGTGTTCATTCACACCATAGATCGTAATCGTACGGTGAAAAATCCCTTTTGCATCCTGCCTCTATCGGGATTCGAAACCGGTCCCAGTACCTCCAGCTCCAACTGCCGCAGCTTTGACCACTGCTCCACCTGGGCGGTTTCCTTCAATGTTACAGGTGTGATAATTATTTTTTTGGCGGTTTCCGATTTTTTCTTGTTTGTTGACATTTTTAACAGGTTTGAGTTTTGACGGAAGCGGGTCGTCAGCCCAGCGATCCAACCAGATTTAGTCGCCTCTCATTTTTTGTAATTCTACTTCAACTTCATACCCTCTGTAGTTGGCGGGATGCTGGCCTTTACAATTGATACACTTCGGTGCTGTATTTCGGGGAACTGTACAGTCGTTTCCTGCATGTTTCCTGCACATTTAACACAACTTGCTTCACGGTGACATCACTTTTGAGTATGATTATAATCTTGGCAGTTTTTACATTGAGGTATAAGTCGGGTGACCTTTCTCGGAGTTTCTACAGGGTGTCCGCCGGGAAGGTGTACTACTTTGATTTGTCGCCATTTTGGTAATATTCGATAAATCGTTAAAACATTTTATCAAAATCAATCATCAATTACTGTGACGATCAGAAAGTTACGTGAAATGTTTGGGAGAAACAACGTGCCAACAAAACGCACTATTTATCGTGTAGTGAATGATTTCGAAGTAATAGGGTCTGTAGGTGATAGGCCCAAGCATGGGCCACAACGTATAGGACACAATTTTGCCCAAGGATTTGCATTTGTTTCCATTTAAGATTCAGTTGGCACAAAAGCTTCTTCCACAAGACCATTTACGCTGCCGTAAATGTGCCAATAGGATGTTACAGCTCGCCCATGACAACCCCGATTTTCATGAAAAAATCATAATGAGTGACGAGGCACATTTTCATTTGAATAGATATGTGAATAAACAGAATAATCAGTTCTGGGCAATGGAAAACACTCAAAATATTCATCAGTCATCTTTACATCCATTAAAAGTGACAGTCTGGTGTGCAATTTGGTCAGGAGGATTCATTGAACCTTACTTCTTTGACAATGAAAACGGCGTAACGGCAACTGTGAATGGAGAGTGATATTGTGGTATCAAGCCCAATGGAATTACTGCGAGAACCTTTTCCACAACAAGTTATTTCAAAAAATGGTGATGTTGATTGGCACGCCACGGTTGCCTGATTTGACTGCTCAAACATAATTGCCGACATTAAACAACACATTTATCAATATAAGATCCATTCTCTTTCTGTTAATCAAAAATTATAAACAAACAAAGTAGCACACCTTCCCGGCGGACACCCTGTATTTTAACTCTGAGGCTCAAGATAGCCTTAATATTATAAATATTCTCTATTTGTTCTTGGTTGTCGAAGGTTAGTGGGAAACCACTTCTCACGATTTCAGCATTTCCCTCTCTGGTTTCTCGTCTCTCTTTTCTGATCATGTTGACTGCATCGATTATTTTTAGGCCTTAATTGTTTTGTAGGTCCTCAATAACTTCATCTTTTGAACAAGTTGGATGGAGACCTCTTGCCATTACTTTAATTGATCGATCGTTTTTATCTTCGTAGGTATATCACTGGTGACCGTCAGAATTTAATTTGTTTGCTAGAGTTTTGTAGTCCCAATTGGTGGAGTGGTTAAAGATGTTGGAGCGGGAGGTACCGGGTTCGAATCCCGATATGGGCAGGATGCAAGAGGGATTTTTCACCATACGATTACGATCGGTGGTGTGAATGAACACAACTATGACCCCCTGTTGGAGTGCAGAACTCATGGGTCAACCCATCTTACATGTCAGTACTATAGGCTGTCATGGCTGTCATCTTTCATCAGTGTCTGAATACTGCCGTGATTTGTTATTCCTAGAATATTGATCGGGGTGGAATATGTTTCTTTTTTCCTGGGTCACGAATTTTGTGGGCAGTAATTGCATTGGAACTTTTGATGTGGGTTTGGATTGGTTCAATTTCTGGTGACGATTCAGCATTTCTCTTGCTTAGGTTGGTTTCTTATTTGCTCTCTTGAATTTCATCAGTGTGAGATTCGTCTTGATCTGGAGGCGAGTACTTGGTTGCTCACTAATGTTGAGTTTCATGCGTTGTTAGTTTTATTAATTGTTTCTTTTATCATAAACTGCACCTTTGTGAAGTTAGCCCAGAATTTCATCCCCGAAAATGGAAAAAATTGCATGTGGTAATACAGTTAGTAAAAAAATACTATCACGACATTAAAAACAAAATAAAAAATGTAACTGAACAATATCAATAACCAATCTATTTATCATCTATCTTACATTACTCTCAGCTCCGAAAAACGTCTGTCATGACACTTTTAGTATTAATTATAGTATTTGATCATAAGCACAATAAAATAATATCTACAAAAAAAACCAAACCAATTTTCTTTACAACATATACAATCAAATATAAAATGTCCAAACAAAGGACAATTTACTATACTGATAGTTATTTTATAAGCAGCCCAGAAAAATTAACTATCATGATACTATCATGATTAACTATCATGACTCAGCCTAAAAAGATTACTAAAACAATAAAAAAATAATCATTTCATATAGTCCCGCAAACATTGAAACCATTCGACTGATTATTGATTTGAGTTAACAAAGGTTTGAGCTAGTATATGTGATCACCTCCGAGAGCTTCATTGGTTGGACTGTCTCTCCTCCTGGTGCAACTACATCAGTTGTGGACGAGCTGTCGGCCTCTTGTGTTTCAGCCTCGTCCTGTTTGCATGCTTTGCGAGTAATCGACCCGAAACCGAAGTCGATCACTCCGTTAGTCGCGGCAATGGCATTATCTTGCCTCACGATCGTTCAGTTTCCTGTTGGAAAATTGGGGTTGCTACTCCTTATAATCTCTAGGATTTTTTCTAGGCTTACTGTTCGGTTGGTAACCAGACGCGTGCTCTTGGCCTGCTAGGAATCTCATCCCTGTGTCCTGATGGAGGGAGTCCTGGATCTTTTCTCAGGATTTTTAGGAAAACGGAGTACACCAAACTCCATTTTCCCATGGTGATGCTTCCATCTTCATGACTCCTGTCAATGACGGCTAGCACCAACACATGCTGATTCGCAATGTCACTGAAGGATTTTGGTTTACCCTTGTTAGGAGGCAAAACCTTGTGAAGAGTTTCCTTTTCCGCTTGCAGTTTGACCCGTTTTGTGTCGACGGGCTCTAGCTCATCCTGTGACCGCCGTATTTTCGACACATGGTCCCTCTCTTAGACCGTTTTCTTTGTCCATACCACGAATTTCTTTTGCTCAGCCGTGAGCTGCCCCTCAGGAGTTGCAGCCCACCTGTTCAAAATCCTAAACGCCGACCGTCTATTTCTGTAGCACTGCTTCGACTGGCGAACGTAAGTCAAACCTCCTTCAGCAGCGCTTGATTTCTTCCGAGTTCCATCCCCGGCTTAGATGACTTGAAGTCGCCTTCCCCTGGTGTTTTTGAGGGAGCCCTATCTTAACCGTTTGAGCTCTCTTACGCAGTTCAGGCTACTTACAACTGGATGTCGCCAGGTATCCAAAGGGCTCCGTTTGCGACTGGGCTTTGTTTAATGGACCTCCGGCCTGGAAGTTTGTTGCCACTAGTATTATATGTTTTATACAGTCATTATAGAAATTAATCAAAGTTGTTTACCTATCGTGACAGTCATTTTTTGGTCTGAGCTATTCTAAGCTATCATGGTAGTAAATTTTTCTGGGCTGAGTATACGAAAACTATCATGATAGTTGTTTTTTCGGGTCTGAGAGTAAAAAGTGTCATGATAGTTGAGATAAGTGCTGCCATCGTTTTTTTCTGGGATGAATTCTGGGCTAACATAACATACACTGCAGTGCACTTGAATAGGAACGACTGAGTATACTAAAACTATCTTGATAGTTGATTTTTTCCGGACTAAGAGTAAAAAGTGTCATGATAGTAGAGATAAGTGTTGCCATCGCTATTTTCTGGGATGAATTCTGGGGTAACTTCACATACTGCAGTTCACTTGAATAGAAACGACTGAGTATACTAAAACTATCATGATAGTTGATTTTTTCCGGGTTGATAGTAAAAAGTGTCATGATAGTTGAGATAAGTGTTGCCATCGCTTTTTTCTGGGATGAATTCTGAGCTACCATCACATAAACTGCAGTTCACTTGAATAGGAACGACTGAGTATACGAAAACTATCATGATAGTTGATTTTTTCGGGACTGAGAGTAAAAAGTGTCATGATAGTTGAGATAAGTGTTGCCATCGCTTTTTTCTGGGATGAATTCTGAGCTACCATCACATAAACTGCAGTTCACTTGAATAGGAACGACTGAGTATACGAAAACTATCATGATAGTTGATTTTTTCGGGACTGAGAGTAAAAAGTGTCATGATAGTTGAGAGAAGTGTTGTCATCGTTTTTTTCTGGGATGAGTTCTGGGTTAATTTCACATACACTGCAGTTCACTTGAATAGGAACGAGTGAGTATACGAAAACTATCATGATAGTTGATTTTTTCGGGGCTGAGAGTAAAAAGTGTCATGATAGTTGAGAGAAGTGTTGCCATCGTTGAATAGGAACGACTGATCACCTTATTCGAAGAAAGCTCCAAAAGAAACCACCTCCAAATCATGAGAGGAAACAGAAAAGTTTAGATTTCTCGAGGCAGCATATGACATGGGCTGAAAAATGGAAACGTGTCGTTTTTTCTGATGAGAAGAAATTTAACCTCGATGGCCCCGATAGGTTTAATTATTATTTTCACGACCTTCGAAAAGAGGAAAAGTTTTTAGCAAAACACCACAGCCGGGAAGGAGGCGTTATGGTGTGGGGGGCTATATCATTTTATGGTCCGGGAGATTTGTCGTTTCCAACCAGAAAACTGAACTACTTACAAGGGCATCCTCGAAGAAGCATCTCCCCGCTTCAATGATATTTTTGGGCCATTGCCATGGATATATCAGCAAGATAATGCCCCTATCCATACAGCTAACATAATCAAATCATGGATATCTCCGTATTCTCCTGATCTCAATATCATGGAAAACGTGTGGGGTTGGCTGTCTCAGAAAGTTTACGAAGGTGGTCGACGATTCGACACTAAAGAAAGCCTTATTAAGGCGATATATGAAGTCTGGAACCAAATGTCTTTAGATTATTTAAAATATTTTTATGACTTCATCTGAAGCAGGTTCCAAAAAACCGTCGTTCATTCAAGTGAACTGCAGTGTACATATAAAGTTGTCTTTCTTTAGTACGTCAACTTCATTGGTAAGCTCCACGATTAATTTTTCCATTCGGTCAAATTTGTTTATTATCTCCGCGTTGTTCATTATATCTGTTCGAGCACTGGAGGTGGCTTCAGTAGTTGACTTGTTAAATTCACATCGCAATGTAGTGCGCTCTGGCGGTGGAGTTGGTGGAGGTGTTCTACTCATATGCAAACATCGAACCGAACCGAATACACATAAAATGACCGAGCAGTCTATTAACTCGTTCGTCAGAGTCACTTGAAAGAACAAAAGTCCAGAGTGGTCGCCAACCTCTTAAATACTATATCAGTACTCACATTTAGGGTATATTTCACGGTGGGTAATTACAAAATTTCGATCGAAATAATAGGGCCAGATCTATCAGACAGTTTCTTTACATAACAATACAAAAAATTCATGGATATTTAACCGAAACCGAATTTTAATATCATCTTTCATTCGGGACTCGTTGTTCGATTACTCACTCACTCCTTTTTAAAAATATATTCCATTCGATGCGCATCGTTACGGGATAACATTTTTAATGCTGCTTGACTAAAACAAATACGAATAAAATGGAAATAGATGTCACCGCGTTCGACAAACTCTCGATCCTGAGCATGCGAATATATTAACAACTCAATCATTTCAAAAAAAAAAAAAAAAAAACATTTACAAATCTGGGGCTTCTCGATTTTAACTCGACAACACTAAAAGAATTAGCAATGGTACTTAGGATTGATTTATGAATTAATGTTGTCAACATTAAAACATTAAAATGTATATCCATAAATAATAGTGGTATTGAGAGTAGTATAATAGCTCGATAGTCCCCTGTTCCCTTGTATACGCTGTGCTGTTCCTTATACACGACATTGTGTAAATTTTACACACAAAAACAAATGTTTCGATATATAGAAGAATGGAAAACAGAATTTTTTTTTTTTAGTTTTTCAAACAACACAAAAGATGAAAAGAATGGAAACTGTATTAGTACAAAATAGTGTGAAGAAGGGTCGGGTCGATGACATTAATGGGAAGAGAAAGAAATTTATTTTAATTCATTTTTTTTAATGACAAGCCGATTCTTTTGAATTATGGGTCGGAAAATTGTTTGTTTTGTTCCTTAACTTTGGAGACTGCTTTCAGGCCCAAACCTCTATCAACACTTTCACCGTTTCATTGCTTACAACCCTACTTTATAACGATTACCAGTCACGTCCAGGACTTCCATTCCCGGAGTGGTGACCAAACATCAATCAATCGGGGGTGTTTTTTATAGTAGTTTATAGATCGCAGATCTAAGTATTTATTTCCACCTAAGAGTGTTTTGACTTAAATATTTTAGACAGATCTGTAATTTGTAAGTATGTGAATCATTTCGTTATTTCCGTTTAACTTATGGTTAAACGTTTGGTTGTTGGTTGCAACCTTGATTTTAGCGATCTACTATGATTCACTTATAAAGTAATCATTTACTATTGCTCATTTACTAGGAAGGGATCTCGTTCTTAGTTCAACAAAACATGGTATTAGTGACATAAAAGAGAAAATTGAATCACGATGCATGGATGCTGGTGTAAATTATGAAGATATTAAAACAAACTATCGTACCATTGCCTCTTATCTCCTAAATGGTACTAAAAAATATAACACAGTGTATATTGACGAGTACATGATGGTTCATGCGGGCTTATTAGGTTTGGTAGCTCGGTTGAGCGAATGTCGGAAAATGTTTATCCTGGGAGATCAAAATCAAATACCTTATATAGACAGATTGAATTACGTCAATATGCGATTTTTTGATGCTAATATGTACTCAACTAACTCGAAATATCTAAGAACAACTTATAGATGTCCAGCTGATGTGACATACGCATTAAAAGAAATATATCCGGGCATCTGTACCTCTAACTTCGCTTCTAACACCATTCGTTTTACCATTATTAAATCAATTACTGACATTCCAATATCGCCGAATACATTATATTTGACGTTCACGAAGTCTGAAAAATGGGAATTAACTAGCAAATGTTAACTGCCGGAGTCAAGCAAAATTCTAACTATCCATGAAGCTCAAGGTTTAACATCTTCAAATGTAATTTGTGTTCGACTGTCGGGTAAAAAAATTAAACTGTTTGACAGCTTACCACATGCAATAGTAGCATTAAGCAGACACACACTCACATTTCAATACTTTTCTCAAGCAGAAGGTGACCAACTTCATAAGTTGCTAAATAAAGCTATCCATGCAAATGAACAAAATCTACACGAAATCACGAATAAACCTGAAGACAAATCACTAAGTCCAAGTAACAGAGCCTTGAAAGCCAACGCACTGAGGAAAACAAAACTTACATTTTATTTTCAAAATGTAAATAAAATGTCGTCGAAAGCTGCCATGTTTCATAATTTCGTTTTAAAAACATTATTTCCCGTATATATAATTTGTGAGACGTCATTTAACAAAGAGATCCTGAGTTCTGAATTTTTTCCCAGCCAGTATGTTGTCTACAGATGTGATCGTTCACCAGAAACCAGTACTAAAAAATCTGGTGGTGGAGTATTAATAGCTATTGACACTTCTGTACCCTGTGAGCTCGTTGAATTAAAAAGCGTGTCTATTGAACAATTATGCGTAAAAATATCGATCAACAAAACAACATTATATATCTACGTTGTATATATTCCACCTGACGCATCGATATTATCATATACTACATGCTGCGACTCAATTGTAGAAATCAACAATATGGCTAATCAATCTGACATTATTTTAATCACGGGTGACTTCAATTTTCCTTCTATTAATTGGACCATAGACGAGGAAGTGGATGAAATTTTACCAATGAATATTACGTCGGATGAGGAACATTTGTTCACTGATACTATTTACGACTCAAACCTGAGCCAAATTTGCCAAATACAAAATGGCTTAGATAGAGCTCTTGACTTGATATTTACAAATGAACGAAGTGCATTTAAGGTAAATCAATCAGCAACGCCTTTTGTTGTTAATGATGTTCACCATAAATCAATTGAAATCATATTGGAAATCGAGAACATCAACAAAAAATGCAGTCACAAAAGCTCGAGGCCTTTCTACAACTTCAGGAAAGCAGACACTATTAATCTCCATCATTACATTGAACGTGTCGACTGGATGAAAGAACTAAACAGCAGCAATATAGAAGAAAATGTAGACAAATTTTATAACATCATATATCAAGGTATAGAAGTATATGTGCCTTTAACTGCGGTAAAACTTGATAAATATCCACCATGGTATGACGATAAACTCATCAATTTGAAGAACAAGAAGGATAAAGCCTATAAAAAAACATTAAAACAATATTCCGAGGCTAGTAAGCTTAAATATGCAGAATGTAACCAACATTTCGAAAACTATTTTGAGACTAAATACAAGACTTACATAACTTGTATTAAAGACAAAATTAAAAATGATCCAAAGCACTTTTGGAGCTTTTTTAAGACAAAACGTGAAATCAACGGTTTTCCTGCATATATGACATTCAAAGAAGGGAAATCATCGGACGCGCAAGTCATATCCAACATGTTCGCTGAGTTTTTTCAATCTGTATTTAGACCAGAAGACGTTAATAAATACGAAAATCCCCACCATGCTAGTGTAGGGAACCTGTCCATTGAAATACCACATATTACAATAGAAGATATAAACAAGGCTCTAAAAACATTCGGCGATGGTTGCGGTCCTGACCAAATACCAGCTTCTTTTTTGAAAGAATACACCAGTTTGGAACTACCTCTTTGCATGCTGTTCAATCAGTCGCTGAGATTGGGACAGTTTCCTAAAAAATGGAAAATAACCAGAATAACCCCGTTATTTAAAACTGGGGATAGAAGTGATGTATCATGTTATAGAGGTATAACGTCGATTTCATCTATACCTAAATTATTTGAACTAGTAATATGTAATTCCTTCAAAGAAGTGGTGCCTCGACATGTTTCACCGTACCAACATGGGTTCATGCCTAAGAGATCAACATCTACAAACCTTATTGAATTTACCAGCAGCACAATCAAAGTTATTGAAAGCCACAAGCAAGTTGACGTGGTGTACACAGACTTTGCCAAGGCGTTTGACTCCATTAGCCATTGTAAAGCACTAGAACGTTTATACTCATTTGGATTCTTAAACAACTATGTGGCTTGGTTTAAATCTTACTTAAGCAACCGCATCCAATACATCGACATTGGTAACAGCAGGTCCAAGCCAATTCAAGCTACATCGGGTTTTCCACAAGGTTCTCATCTTGGTCCTTGGATTTTTACCATTTTCATCGACGCAATAACTGAAGTCATTCTACACTCTAAAATTTTAATGTTTGCTGATGACCTCAAAATATATAGAACTGTCGAGAACTTAAGCGATGCCGAGAAACTTCAAGAGGACATTGACAATTTAGCGATATGGTGTGAGTCAAATCTTCTTAGTCTGAACATCAATAAGTGTAAGACTTTATCATTCCACCGGAAATTAAATCCAGTTTTAAAACATTACGAAGTAAACAATATGCCACTAAAGCGAGTATCAGAGATCAAAGACCTCGGTGTTATTTTCGTGGAAAATATGAGCAGTAACAAACATATAGAACAAAGTGTTGCTAAATCTAATTCTATGTGGGGTTTTATTAAACGATGGACGGGAGACATTTATGACCTGGAGACAATTAAGATTCTGTATTTCGCATACGTACGTTCGCAACTGGAATATGCTGTTACTGTTTGGTGTCCATTTTATGATACAAACATCAGTAAACTTGAGGGTATTCAGAAAAAGTTTATCCGTCACTTAACTTGGAAAAGCGGTTGGGAGTATGATTACGAATTACCATATCATGAAAACCTGCAACGTTTACCACCATATCTGGATGGCTGCAAAACAAACAACATAGCAACTCTGGAAAATAGACGTGAGCTTTTAAAGTGTTCGTTTGTTGGTAATATTTTATTAGGCCACATTGACGCACAATCAATACTGGAAAATTTACAAATTAAAGTACCCAGTAGACATCTAAGAAGAAATGAGTTCTTGCAAGTTGATGTCCATAGAACCAACTATGGTTCTAATGAACCGATTAACATGATGTGCAAAAGCTTTAATCACATAAATCACCTGTTCGATTTTACTTCTAGCAAGGAAACCTTAAAACGAAGATTGAAGCAACACTTTGCTTCTTCCTGATTTTTATTATTATTATATTTGTCTGACTATAACGTCATTTTTAATGTCAAGTCGTATTTGTAGACTTATTTATAAATAAATAAATAAAAAAAATAAATAAATAAATAATGTTTCACTTTCAATAGTTAAATACAAAAGTTTCCACCCACTAATTTTTCACCACATGGTTTGATTGTTATAGTGCTAAGGTGTGATAACTGGAGTATATTTTTTTCGATGTTGGTTAATGGTGTGTTTTCCGTTAGAAAGCGTTTGATAGTTACTATAACTGTCTTGATTACACATTAACTTTTAACCTAACAGCTTTATATCAAATCCATACCTCTACTATTCATATCGTCGACCATTGAACTTTCATGCATTTCAATTTTTTTCTCAGTTCTGCGTCAACGAATACGCAGAGGAATACGGGAATTTAAAAATAATTCAATAAATTCATACCTACAAGCTCTCACCTACAATAAAGATAGCGATTACTCACAGTGGAAAGCAACCAAATATTTAAAAAGACCAGTTACGCACATACCACCAATAAGAAGTAATAATGGGCACCTAGCTAAAACCAAAGAAGAAAAAGCAGAAAGTTTTGCGGATCATCTCGAGCGCACTTTTCAGCCTAATTTAACAACACTTAATCCCCAAGATATATTGATTGAAAACCAAACAACTTTCTTGAGGCAGGAAATTCCATTAACTAATGCTAAAGAAGTGAAACAAGAAATAAAGAACCATATATTACCTAAAAAATCACCAGGATATGACTTGATAACTGGAGAGATTCTTAAACAACTACCTAATAAAGCTATTAGGAAGATGTCGGACATAATTAATGCCTCCTTCAGACTATGTTACGTTCCTTTTTCTTGGAAATTTGCAGAAGTAATAATGATACCTAAACCAGAAAAGCCGCCAAGTGAATTAACTTCATACCGGCCAATATCGCTTCTTCCAATTATGTCAAAACTGTTTGAGAGACTATTATTAAAACGAATTAAACCTGCGATTGAAAAGTCAGGAGTCGTTCCGTCTCATCAGTTTGGATTTAGAGACAAACACTCCACAATCGATCAAGTTCACAGAATAACAGATTTAATAGAAAGATCCTTAGAGGAAAAAAAGATTTGTTCAGCCATATTTCTGGACATAGCGCAGGCATTTGACAAAGTCTGGCTAGATGGTCTAGTATTTAAAATAGAGAAAACTTTGCCATTTGAGTATTGCGAACTGTTAAAGTCGTACTTGAAGGGGAGATACTTTAGAGTTAAGCAGGAAGGAGTTTACTCCAGCATAAAAGAAGCTAAAGCAGGAGTTCCGCAGGGAAGTGTCTTAGGGCCATTCCTTTTTGTACTGTTTACAAGCGACTTACCGCAGACGAATAATACAACTATATCGCCACGTTTGCAGATGACACTGCAATTCTAGCTGTTGGTGACACAATCGGTGAAGCCACACTCAAATTACAAATAGCTATAAATAATATGCAAGATTGGCTAGCTAAGTGGAGAATTAAAGTGAATGAATCGAAGTCTACTCACATTAATTTCACTAATAGATCAATAGAACCACTACCTGTGACTCTAAATAATATTCCTGTACCAAATGCAAATCAAGCAAAATACCTTGGTATGAATCTTGATGCAAAGTTAAGATGGAAAGTACACGTGAAAAAGAAAGCAGAAGAGCTCCAGTTAAAATATAGAAAAATGTACTGGCTAATTGGCAGATACTCTCAGTTAAACTTATGCTTTATAAACAAGTGCTCAAACCGGTCTGGACATATGGTATTCAACTATGGGGATGCACCAAAACCAGTAATCAACAAATAGTTCAAAGATTTCAAAATAAAGTTCTCAGAGGAATACTTAACGCCCCTTGGTACACTCGTAATAGTGACCTTCATAGAGATCTCGGAATCGACACAGTCGCAGAGGAAATAAAGAAGTATGCTCGAAAACAACAGGAGAGGCTCCATCAACACCCCAACGATGAAGCTGTAAAACTACTTCATCAAGATGGTATTACAAGAAGACTCAAAAGACAAAAACCTTTTGAATTGGAAGAATAGTCCGCAGAACGCAAAATAAATCAAAACATCGCTATGGAAAGTTTACATAGGAGTGCTTAATAATTTACAGTCAGAATCAAACGCTGTTAGTCAAAAATGACTAGTTACTTTGTTAAAAAATTTTATTGTTCTGATAAATAAAATATTTAAAAAAAAAAAAAAAAAAGTTAAGTTATATTAGGTGGTGGTTGAATTTAAAACGTCACAGATATACATGTTCAAAAAAATTAAGAAATATATTTGATCGACTAGAGTTACTTATGTCAAAAAGCGAAAAGATAGAAGCAATCAACTTAGATGAACTATCTACAGGAGTGATCCATATTAGAAGCCGGTTAGTAAGAATTCAGAGAGCTAAGACTGGTGCTTAGGAGATAGCAGCCGGAAAATTGCTAGAATCATGTACCAAACTTTTATTATGTATTGCGGTGCCAGATATCGAAAGGACGATTAAGGAAATAATATGCGCCCGGAGCGGATGAAGCAGACACTGACGACGATATAGGAAATACTTCGGAGAGTAATGGTTCAGTAAGGAGTGAGCCGAGTTTGAAAACGCGCAATGACAAAGGAGAATCAATAGAACAGACTGGTAATCCAATGACACAAGTGCCCACAAATGATGAAAATAATGATCCTGATCAATTGGACGCTTTGGTTGAAGCAGTATTGAAAAGACTTAACATAACATCGGAGAGACGACAAGAATGCCAGGAAGACAAAGGAACACTCGTGATGCAAACTTACTACAACAATCTTCACCAAAAATATCTACTGATAGGGTAAATCTCCTTCCGCATTTTAATCCTACCGTACCACCACCAAATTACCAAGTCGTGTGTGAACCAAAATTAAATCAAGAAAGTAAATTGTTAGATGCAGAAACAGTGGCTACTCAAGCGCAGGGCAATATCAAGAAAGGTCGATTGGAAATGTATAGATGGAAGATTTGTTTCACCGGGGAAGGTAGCGGCATTCCAATTGAGCGTGCGAACAGCTATGATACATCGTTTCCAAGACCGGCGAACTGATGCCGATATTAAACAAGTGCTCGAAAGACGAAAGCAACGATTTAAGGAGACTTTCATGGAGTTTTATAACGACATTTTAGCATTATCGCTACCATTAACTGTCCCGATGACCGAAACCGACACTTTAAACTTGTTAATGCGCAACATGAGACCTGCTTTACAATCAACATTTCACTGATATTTCGACACTAGTAAACCGATCAATAGCATTAGAAGATACTTGGACTCGCATTGGATGGGTTCCCGAAATGTCGTTTCAAGGAAGACGACTAGTTAATGAAATATGTAATGGATACGAATACTATGATTTAAGACAACAATATGTGGAGCCAGTAGAGTTTTCAAGGCAAACCAATTCGTTATGTGCAGTAAATTGGATGGGGTGACATTCATCGAACAATCAGATATCAGATGAAACGACTAAGAACACTTGTTGGAACTGTGGGAATTCAACACATTTATTCAAAGATTGCGGCATACCAATTACCAATAGATTTTGTTTTGGTTGCGGTGCTAAAAATGTCATCAAAGCTACTTTGAAAAATGTAGGAATTATAGTAACACAGGAAACTATCAAAGGGGTGTCGAAAATTTCGGTGTTTTGAGATCCCAGAATCAGGAGTACGGTACTCCGAAACCGAAAATGGAAGAGGCGGCATCGAATACGGACCCCGAGTTATATCGGATACTCCGAAGGGAAGAGAAGTAAATGGCATACCATCTCGACAGATTTCTCAATCTACACAAACAACACCGAGATCAAATTTAAACGGTAACAGAAGTCTTAAATATTTTAGAACTCGGCGAGAAATTAAAAAAATCATTTCGGAATCAGTCATCTCTTAATCAATGGAATTCCATATCGAGTTTTATTAGACTCAGAAGCTAGTATATCAGTACTCGGTCACGGAGCGGAAGAGTTCCCCGAGAAAAACAATTTTAAAATTCATCACTTAACGTTCTTATTAGCAACGGCAAGCGGTGAACAAACCAAGAACAACAAACCATCACTAAGGTGATCGAAGAATTCCCATCATTCGAAAAGCATGGATTACGCAAAACCAATCTGTTGACACATAGAATTGATATAGGAGAAGCGTCGCCAGTTAAGCAACGTTATTTTTCCGTATCGCCAAAAGTTCAAGACGATATTGACCGCGAATTAGATCGGATGCTATCCTTAGGCGTAATCGAAGAGAGTTGCAGCTCTTGGTCATCTCCGGTTACACGTGTACTGAAAGCAAACGAAAGGGTTCGTCTGTGTCTCGATGCTAGGAAAATCAACGCAGTTACTGTGAAAGATGCATATCCTTTGCCATTGTCGAAGGTCTACTGGGACGATTAGACAAAACACGATTTATTAGCACTGTCGATCTGAAAGACGCGTATTGGCAAATACCATTAGAACCAGCATCAATGGATAAGACGGCTTTCACAGTACCGGGACGTCCACTCTACCAATTCACCGTCATTCCGGTTGGGTTGTGTAATGCAGCCCAAACGATGTGTCGGTTGATGCATAAGATTATTCCTCACCATTTGCATGACAGGGTATTTGTGTACTTAGACGATTTACAAGTGGTGTCCGCTACAGCTAATCTTACTATAAATGTGGAGAAAAGTAATTTCGCTCTTAAGGAAACTAAGTATCTTGGATATGTGATTGGTGAGGGATGCCTCAGAGTGGACCCCGATAAAGTTCGAGCCATAAACGAATACCCCGTTCCAAGTAATATTAAAGCCATTCGAAGATTCCTTGGCATGACTGGCTGGTACTGCAGGTTTATATCAAACTATTCCAGTAAAACCACCCCAATAACCGATTTATTAAAGAAAGGGTCTAAAGAAAAATGGAACTCTTCGGCACAAACAGCTTTTGATCAGTTAAAGCAAGCATTAGTGTATTAGTCAATCTGAACTTTTCTAAACCATTTTATACCCAGTGTGATGCCTCCTCTACAGGAATTGGAAGTGTTCTATTTCAACGGTGTGATAATAGAGAGGAACACCCAATAGCGTTTATGTTGCACAAATTAAATAAAGCTCAAAAAAATTATTGCGTCACAGAACTGGAATGTTTAGCAGCGGTGATGAGTGTCAAACATTTTAGGTCATATGTAGAGGATTACACATTTACGCTGATAACAGATCATTCAAATTTACGGTGGTTGATGGATCAAAGAGACTTATCCGGCAGACTGGCTAGATGGGCCATACAATTGCAATCCTTTGATTTCAAAATAGAGTACCGCAAAGGGACATTGAACGTGGTACCTGATAGCTTATCGAGGGCTTATGTCAATTCACTAGATAAAACAAACGATGAAATACTGCATATTAATCTTGACTCAAACGCATTCAAAGATCCAGAATATGTAGCCAGAATTAAGGCATTGAAGACGAATGAAGGAATCACTTCCAATTTTAAGGTAGTTGGTAATAAAATATACATTAATCAGGGCAGACAACCAGTTTCAGACATACCCAAATGGAAGCTTGTCATTCCGGAATCAATTACGACCAGCCTTATGCTATCATCAAGGGATAGCAAGAACTACTGAAGTCCTACAAAGGTATTATTATTGGACAGCTATGACATCACAAATCAGAAAATTTATAGACGAGTATGAGATTTGTTAATGTTCTAAAGCAGTAAATTATACTACAAGGCCAGAGATGGGGAAAGCTTTCCACATCCAAAGAATTTTTATAATTTTAGATCAGTATAGCCGTTTTCCGTTATTATTTCCAATCCACTCCGCATAAGCATCAAAAATCACGGAGATATTAGAAAACAAAGTGTTTCACTTTTTTGGAGTTCCAGAATTGGTTCTGACCGATAATGGAGTCGAATTTACTTCAACATTGTTTAAGGACCTCATGATGAAATTTGGCATTGAACATACCTTTACAGCTAAATATTCTCCTCAGACTAATGCCTCCGAAAGAGTCAATCGATCTATCTTGGTAGCTGTAAGAGGATATATTAAAGACGATCACCAAATGTGGGATATTCATCTGGATGAAATAGCAGATGCTCTTAGAAATGTGGTACATTCAAGCACTCAGTATTCACCACACTTCCTTGTCTTCGGTCAACATAAAATCCAACATGGATCAACTTACGAGTTATTACGAAGATTAGATATGTTAGACGAAAACCAAGTTGCGATTGAACACAATTACGATCGGCTATCAGCCGTACAAAAGCTTGTTTTGAGTAATATGAAGAAAGCGTATGAACAAAATGCCAACGTCTATAATTTACGTGCCATAGGCATACAACTTTTATTCCAGGCCAAGAGGTTTTTGTCCGTAATTTCGTGCAAAGTTATGCTGCCAATAAATATTCCGGAAAGTTAGCCTTTAAATTCATACCGGCTATAATAATCAGGAAATTTGGGAATGTTTCGTATGAGGTTAGCAACAAATTGGGAAAATCCATGGGGGTATACCATAAAAAAGATATACGCTAACTACAGGATACATGGGATATAAAGGTATAGATTTCTTTTTGCTTAGACCCGGCGTTTTGAGACTTTATCTCCTGGGTGTGGGTCGTTCCCACGTTTGTAACCGCGAGCTGTTACACATACTGTTAAAGGTAATTGGTAATTTATGTTTGAAGTATAACAGAAAATACCATAACGACAACAGCTGATTTCATCCCATCAGACTGCCACCTAGTCGGCTAAAATGCTGCACCATCACTCAAATCTTCATCAGATTCTGCTAACGGTTTCTGCTAACAGTGAGCCCTTTTGGGTGGCTAGCATTGAATTCTGAGACAATTTCCGCCCTCTTTGATTTTATTTTTTTAATCTGCATCTTACACAACGTAGCCACGATGAACTTACAAGTTCAAACTGCTAGCACATCTAACGTATCTAAACAAAGAAAAGGAGGGTAAATGAACCAATGCAGAAAGGGATACCACCTCCACCCATTAATATACTTAACGTTAGTGAATACGAAACAATTAAAAAAATTGTGAAAAATTTCCAAACGACAAATATAATCCAGAAACCTACAGAGTGTTAACAAATGCTATTAGTGCTCAAAACATCGAATGGTTATGGCCAGAGGACTGAAGAAATAATTGAGGAACTTAGTCAGAATAGCAGTAGAATGCCACAATGTCACAACTGTCAGGCATAAACCACACTCGAAAATACTGCAATAGGGAGTGCGCAAAAGCAGAAGCGAACCAGCAAAATGTATACCCTGTGGGAATCACCATCCATCAAATTACAGAGGCTGTGAGGTTGCTAATCAGCTGTAAAAAATCAGAAATAGTAAAAGAAATCCAACAGAGAACATAAGAACTCTTAATTTTCAACCTAGGACGCAATACTATCCAAACCAAATCCCTCTTAATAGCGCGAATGTAAGAGAAGGCACGACATATGCCCAAATGCCTAGCCAAAAAGAAAATGTCAAGAAAGCACCCAGTCAGGAAAATCATGTTCTGCAAGAAATACTGCAGAAATTTACCACTGTAATTTCTACTTAAACAACAAGAAAAACTATCTGCACATTGCATAACTCCATGACAGCCTATAGTACTGACATGGAAGATGGGTTGGTCTATGAATTTTGCACTCCAACAGGGGGTCATAGATGTGTTCATTCACACCACCGATCGAAATCGTATGGTGAAAAATCCTTTTTGCTTCCTGTCCCTATCGGGATTCGAACCCGGTAACTTCCGATCCAACTACCACTGCGCCATCTGGGCGAAGGAAAGCTACATCAAACTATTTAAATCGCTGGGTAACAATTTTATTATTGGATGCGACTTTAATGGAAAAAACATATTTTGGGGATCAAATCGAACTACTCCCAAAGGAAGAGAGCTATTTGAAGCAGGCAGAACATTAAAATGTGAGTTCCACTCCAGTAGAAAGCCAACCTACTGCCCTACGGACATAAATAAAATTCCTGATCTTCTAGACGTCTATATATCAAGAGGTATCTCCGAAAATTACTTAGTAGTCGAAAATGAAGACGGACTATCATCGGATCACCCTCCAGTTATAATGACAGTAAGTTCCCCGGCAATAAGGAAAGCAAGCCCTTCAAGACTAACAAATAACAAAACAAAATGGGAAACTTTCACCAGCTAGTCGAAGAATGCGTCAATCTACAGATGCCGATCTCGAACGCTTATATGATAGAAGGAGAGCTGGATAATCTCAATGGAAGTATACAGAAAGGGGCATGGGAAGTATAGCTACCCAGTTGAAGTGAGATACTTTGTAACGAAAAAAGACGAGCTTGGTGGAGAACTAGAGCCCCTGAAGATAAAAAAATCCTAAACAATCTGTGCAACAAACTTAAAGTGCTTATAAAATAGATCAAGAATGAGTCAGTTGCTAGCTCTCTCAGTAACCTGACACGGACTATTCGTTGTGGAAGGCCACTAAAAGTCAGAAAAAACCTAAACACCTATAAAAAAAGTTGATGGAACCTGGACTCGTAGTGATAAAAAAAAGGTGATCTTTTTGCCGAACACCTAGAAATTACCTTCAAACCACCAACTGGGCAGGCAGAGAATGCATATTTGACACAGATAAGCAAAATAGACGAGGTACTTGTCCTACCAGTCACTGTGAAAGAAATCAAACAAGAAGTATTCCTAGACGTAGCCCAAGTATTTGATAAGGTTTGTCACCATGGTCTGAAATTGACCGTCCATGTGGCGCAGTGGTTAGAACACTGCGGCATGGAGTGGGAGGTACCAGGTTCGAATCCCGATAGGGGCAGGATGCGAAAAGGGATTTTCACCATCAATTGAAGTTATAATCCGTGTGCCATGTCAGTACTATAGGCTGGCATGGAGCCATGCAATCTGCAGATGGTTTCTACGTTAATCGGACTTATAGCCGGAACGTACGGTAATATAGTGGGAATTCACAATGGGCCATTAGAGTCTGAGTGACAGACAACACTACAACAAAAAAAATGGTCTGAGCTTATCCACTTAGAGTTATGGTGGCATGGCCCAGATTGCAGGCTGAACAATCCTAACTAGTCTTTTCCTCCTCAAGATGCGGGGTATGACAGTTTCGACCATTTAGCTGAGGAACGAAAAAATGTAAAAATCTTGGTGCTTAGTACTGAAAGTAAGGAACATCCTATCGACCTTTTGATGGAGATAATGTCATCCTATTCTAAGCTGATTAGAACACTGGCAAATGTTCAGAACAAAATCTTACACCTGATACTTATGGCACAAATCTAAGCCCTTGTTCTAGGTTCAGTTGTCTCTGGTTTACCGATCTAGACAAGTGACTTCACATAGTCCCAAAGAAAATAATCCAATGGACTCATAACCAAATAAAGCTGTGTGTCATGTGGCTCCGTCCTGTTGGAACCACATGTCAGTAAGATTAATGCCAACCAATCGAGATATGGTCTCTATACCTGAGGTATGGGCTCTATATCAGACCGACCTATGTAATAATGTCCGTACTCCTGACACGAAACTGCGATCGCAAACGGGGAAAGAATTGCGATCACTCATGATCATAAAGTGGCAAGAACAAAATTGACCATGTGTTGATTTCTAAAGGGCGGGCTCGAGTTGTCCAAAATGTAAGAACGTATCGGTCGTCAATAAAATTCGTAGACAGTGATCATTATCTGGGAGGACAGGGGAATATAACACGCAATTCTCCTGTGAAGGTCTGATAAAGAAGTGAACAGAGTCTGGAAAGTATTGAAAACCTCGGTTCTCGATGTTGTCCAGCACATTCTCGGTATAGTGAAAACTAAGCCCAAAAATGATTGGTTTGATGAAGAAATGTCGTCTTGCTGTTGAGCAACGCAATATAGCTCCCAATGAAGCGCAGACTTGCAAGAAGAAATAAAGCGTTTCTTGCTTGGTGGTCAGCTTAACGCATTTGTAGACATGAGAAGCACGAATGGTGAAAGGCTTACATCTTAAGAGTACAACAACTCCGCAATAAGAATTCTCATGGTTTCTATAAAAGAATCACCGAATTGCACCATACCTCGAGAGTCCATCCTATAAGGAATTCACAATGGCCATGCAGAGATTAAAGAAAAATCGTTCGCCATTATTTCAGAGCTCTTGATATTCGGAGGACTAACTTTGTGGAACTGACTTTTCGACCTTGTGCGATTGGTCTGACAAAATGAAGTTATTCTTGAAGAATGGAAAGGGGCCAATTCCGTTGGTCTCAAAATCAACGAGTCGAAAACCAAATATCTGATCTCTGGTTTAAAAACCAAGACTTAATTTGGGCTTTATATCATCGACGTCCACTTCTGAAATCAAAATATCTTGCAATTAAGGCTGAAATTGTACAGATTTTTGATCAGACCCGTTGTTATGCATGGATGTGAGAGTTGGACCTTGACGGATGAGTCACGTTCTGGTTGCTGTCCGAACCGAATGATACCGCAATCTTTGAAGAGAGAACCGCCTTTCGGTAGGCAAAGAGGTCGCTGTCGGTGACGATGGCTCCACGGCGTAGAGAGCGATCTGGCATCTTCTAATTGCTTTCAACAGTATGAAGAGCTGGCTCGTAGTCGAAACCGATGGAGTCAGATTGTTGACACGGTACGTGCCAATCAATTTGTACTTCAGCCCATTCAGCCCATTTGATCCTCTCATAAAATGTTCCATAAAGTGGAAGAACACAACCCTAGTTGCTGAGAACAGCAGCGAAATTGCTGATTTGGATCTTCTTCAATGCTTTCCTGTACAGTGGCTTCAGATTCTTCAGTGCGCATAAAATGAACGAAGTGCACGATATTTGACGAAGAGAACTATTTTTTTATAAAAAATTTCAACAATTTGCAAGCGTGTTTTTATTCTCTATTCTCTACAATCTGTTTCGGGACTCGAGGCACTTCCAACTCTTTCGCAGTTTGCTTACAAGTCGAGGACGTACAGCGAATCTCAGCTGTTAAATGGATTGTCAAATAAAGCAGTGTTGCCAACTCAAAGTTGTGAACCTCTAAAGAACCCCCTTTTATAAGATGTATTGATCTGTATCCCACACCACAAGCTTATGGCTGTAACATAATCTCTAGGTTCAAGTTGGACATTGATACGACAAATAGGACAGTATTGTTGTTTGGTTGTTGCAATTCGATAGGCCGGTTTCGATCTGATGATGACGTCATTGAATGACTGCTTGAACGAAAATATGAAATCCATTTCACCAGGCATATGCTACCGGACTTGATATGTGTACCTGTGCAATTCATAAATGTACTAAACGTTACATTGCTCCCCTGGAAGTGAATTTTCCCACCATTTTTTGTTATTATGAGTCTGTCATCCTATTTAATGCTGCAATTGTGTTGGGATGCCTGATTTCGCCCGCTTAGTGATTTAGGCTTATTGAGGCATGAAACGAACCTGACTGATTTGCATGCTGCATTTGCATGCTTGCGAGCACCCAGCATTCGCCCACCTTATTGATATTTGGCTGTGGTACAGCATGTAACGAACTTCCTGGAAATATATGTACCTTGAGAAGGCCATTCAAGAAGGCAGACATTGAGAAGGTGCCAAATTATAGAATTAGACAGGAGGTAATATGAACTTTTTGTTTTGGTTGGTAGGGTCACCAATGTAACGCCGCGTGGTTTTGGAGCTGGGAGTTCCGTAATGGCATTAATTCTCTCTGTCGAGAGAAGTATACCGTGTTTGCGCCAAATACCCATTTCGCACTCTTGTGTAGATCAAACTCAGCAAGATTCTGGAAGAGTAGTTCTGGAATAAGATGATATGCTCGGGTAACGACTAGCTGTTGTGACGGTGTTTTACCTGCGATAGTCTCCAGAAGGTCTTCAATCTTTTTTTTTTTTTGATGATCTGCAAATGTCCAATTCCACCCTGTGTTGAGTTCTGTAAATGCAACTTTATGGCGCACTGGATCTAGTCTTCGCGATCTTCAAACTGGTTAGTGGCCTTCAGTAACAATATGATGTACCACGCTGCTGTAAGCGAGGGACATTTCTTAAACAGCGTACCATTAGTCGTTGTCAAACGTGTATTGAATGGGAGTTGGTGAGTCAACTCTGACCGCTGTGGCATTTAATGACAGATGAGTCGCTGAATCAACTGTTTGTTTTTGACATCGACTAGAAGGCCAAATTATCTCAGGAAATTGGTACTATTGATCGGACAATTCACTACTGCGAGAATGAATGCGTGAGTGAATTAATGTCTAAGTTCGTGATCCAGCTGCAGCCACTAAAACTGAACGCCAAACGATATTGGCATAGTTCATATACGATTGCTTCATCGGTGTACCATCTCAAACAATTCATGGAACCGAAATATTAACTCGAAACTATAACTCGAATAGATCTGCATCCTACACCACATACTCATAACACTTACATAAGTTCTTGGGTGAAATTAGACAGTTTGTCGAGGGATGCCTCAATATTGACACAAAGATTTTCATTCGATTCTCGAACAGCGGTGGATCCAGTCATGCAAATCATGCGGAATGTGCTCATTGCGAACTTAATCAGATCTGTCGATATGTGTTCATGTTTCCAGCTAGCTTTTCAACCGAAACTTACCGGTTATCGTCTGCTTGTCAGATTGCCACAACCTTTTTGTAGATATTAGCCGCTACATCACTCCCCTCCTGGATCGAAAACCATAGTGTTTAGCAGTGAAAGCTTACGGTTTTGCGGACACTGTGATTTCCAATGGGCTAACCACAATGATTCCGTAAGCTGGCTTAAGCCTGTCGATGCCAAGTGTCGTGTGTTTTCCATTGATATCCACGACAAAGAGTTTTCACAATTTGCTGATCACTGGATATGGTCCAGAATACGGTGTACTTAAAGGACACTTGAATCTGGCAACACGAAGGAATACGTGTGAGCAATTTCCCAGATTTTTGGGGATGTAAGTCTTGGTCGGATTCGTGTGTCCATAGGAACTAAAGCTCTCATTTTTGTGCGAAGTTTCTCGATGAAATCCGAAGTATCTGTGGTTGCGTTCGAATTTTGATCGCTGATGAAGAACTCACCGGGAACCTTGATGTTTTGACCATACACGAGCTCTGCTGGCGTGCAGTTGAGGTCTTCCTTGACTGAGGTTCGAATACCCAACAAAACTGTTGGAAGGTCAGAACTTCAATGGGATGTATTACATCGAGCTGTTAATGCGGTTTTATGTTACCTATGAAAATTGAACCTAGGAGCTTCGTGAGCTCGCTGAACATTGTTGATTCGAATTGTATTCCTTGGTCTGACGTTATATAGAGTGGGACACCAAATCTACAGATATACTCATTGTAGAAGATTTTACTTACGGTTTTGGCAGTTATTTCTCGGATTGGATAAGCTTCTGGCCAACTGGTCAATCGGTCGACCATCGTTAGAATATAATGATAGCCATTCGACTGGGGTAGTAGACTAACTAGGTCCATGTGGATGTGTTGGATAAGCTTCTGGCCAACTGGTCAATCGGTCGACCATCGTTAGAATATAATGATAGCCATTCGACTGGGGTAGTAGACTTACTAGGTCCATGTGGATGTGTTACCTGCCACTTGGTAGCTCGAATTTACCAAGTTCTGATTTTGTGTGGCGGTGGACTTTGGACTTTTTTGGCCAGAAGTATTTAGCTAGCGGTTGCCAACATTCATGGTTGCGTTACAGCTCCAACTGCTAAGCTGGAAGCGCCCGTAGTGATGTTGAACTCAGTGTCGATCAACGGATGTGCCATAAGAGTGGCATCGGCAAGAGAACGCTTGATCTTGTTGAAAGATGCGGTGCATTCTCCAGGCCAAGAGAAGTTATTTCTGTGTTTGCCTTTATTTAGTAAAATGGCCAAATGCCTGTGAATAGACGATAACAGTTCGGCTTAACGTGGTGGACTGATGCTGGCTCTGGAATCTTTTGAAATTGTCGAGTGACTTCACGCCGAAAATGCATTTCGAAGCTTTGATATTTAATCCAAATGCGGAGAGACGTTTAAAAACCAGCCCTTTTAAAATTTCGCAAATCTATTTTCGAGAAAATAGTGGCTCCGGCAAGTTTCAACGAGAAACTGTGTATGTGGGGTTTTGGATTTCGATCAGGGATTGTGGCAGTGTTCAACTGTCGATAGTCTCCTCAAGGGCGCCAGTCCTTGCCATTTTTTTTAACCATATGTAACGGTGAGGAGACTGGTGATGATGAGGGGCGGCAGACTTCGATAGAGCGCGAAACGAACTACCACGTATTGAGAGAGAAGGCAGAAATTCCATTGTGGGAAGTTAAAATTTTGCCGTTAGGCAGGAGGGTATCAGGAGCCGTCGGGGTCACCAACCAAATCCACACTAGGCCGGTTTCGATCTGATGATGACGTCATTGAATGACTGACGAACTTAACTGAAATGTCGATTTTATTAATTGCGTGGGGCGTGAGCTAATTTGCGATTTATTTGAGTTGCTCTGAACGCCACAAGATCAATCGCTACAAGGGCTCGAGGCACTTCCAACTCTTTCGCGGTTCGCTTATTAACGTCCATTACAGCCAAATCAAGGACCTGCCCCTATCGGGATTCGTACCCGGTACCTCCCGCTCCAACTGCCGCAGCTTTTACCACTGCGCCACCTGGGCGGTTCAAATAGTATCGTGCTACGACAAGATTTGACCACTTTGGTGGCATTCTATGCCAGACGTTCCCAACTCTAGACCTGATCAATAATCGAAACACTTAATTAACAGTTATATTAAGAAAATCCAACCGTCACTTTTTCCCTATTTATAATATTGACTCGAGTTATATGCTCAATCACTAATAATAGTATTGAGGGACTCCCTGCAGTTGGTGAGGGAAGGGTAATTAGTCATTTGGATTTATTATTATTCGTATACATGGGCGACTACATGTTGATGTTTATCTATTGTTTGTTTATTGTATATGTTGTTGAGTCAATTGTCTTATTAAGTCAGTATACATTTTGAGGTTGGCTCGCGGTTTATAAATTCCAGGACATGGCACAAGTGACCGCACCAGATCCAGCTGCTTCGGTTCACGATCAGTTTATTTATATAAGTCGAGACTTAAGTCGGTTTATACATAAAAAAAATTACATATTTGCAAATCGGCACTCATTTATCTCAAAATATTTACCAACATTTTGGGTGACAAATCCAACAATGCCGGGCTCCCGACAATAGAAAATAAAAAAAATAAATTAATTTAATTTGTACACCGATTCTACACAAACAAAAAACAAATTTTTCTAATAGTTCGAAAACTTACATATATTTTCGACATCTCATTGTATTGTGAATTTTTATAAGGAGCACACAAAAGGTGATACATCTGTTTGAAACTCAATTTTTGGGAACTCAAACGTCCCTTTATCACAAAACATTTGTTGTTGGCTTCAGCATTTTGTGTAATGCTTTGTGATTTTTTAAACAGACTACAATGGGATGAATTGAATACGACAATATATACCGAGGTGACTAAAGTGATGATTTTTGTGTTGTTTATTGACACTTCACAAAACTACGATGATTATAACGATAATGACATCTGCCGCACTGGGATTGGGATATGCTAATTATGTACAATTGGTTTAATCGTCAATTGACACTGTATAAATATTTGTAGTCGATCAGATATCAACAAATAAATGTCAGTCGGAATTATGATCTGTCATCTCTCTCAGGGAGATGTGGTTGATCGACTCAATCAGCATTAATTTGACAGGAGCTGAACTTGATCAGCGCTACATTACCAAAATTGAGGGTTATTACTAGCCATTGGGCTTCATTGTTGTCAATGCTGGCCGTGCAGATTTCGGTTAACAAACGCTATAGTAATTCCGAGTGTCATACAGTCTACCTTATGTTACCAAAACATGAATGATAGAGTTCCAGGATGTCTCTACTCTATCCAGGCGAAGCGGGTCTGATAAAATGTCAAGGCTGGAGGATCATCTTATATGAACGATGAGGATCATGACGAACTGGTCATAGTAATTTTGAGTACATACAATCAACCTTCAGTTACCCGGATGCACGTGGGAATCACAATTGAAAATATAAAAAGTAAAGAATAATGATGCTAAAACTTCACAAAACACCGAAACATGAATGATGGAGTGCAAGGATGCCTATCTTCTATCCAGTCGAATCGAGTCTGATAACATGTCAACGCTGGTGGATCCTCGTATATGGACGATGAGGGTTGAGCAACAGCAAAGAGATGTCGGAAATAAGGTGGGTTGAGGTAAAATCCGTAAAACGCCTAGGCCTGTGCAAGAGAAAAATTTGCAGGGTCAGGATGATAGAGAGCCCAACTTTACCTGTCAACTCTTTTAGAGCCGCCTTTTCACGTTCTATACCTTAAACCGAAATTGAGTACTTTTGGCTATAGACCCGCTTTTAATCATCAATTGACACTGTATAAATATTTGAAGTCGATCAGATATCAACAAATAAATGTCAGTCGGAATTATGATCTGCCATCACTTTAAGGGAGATGTGGTTGATCAACTCAATCAGCATTAATTAGAGAGGAGCTGAACTTGATCTGCTTATCTATGCAGTAGCGTTACATTACCAAAATTGTGGGTTATTACTAACCACTGGGCTTCATCATTGTATTAAAGCCTGTAAATGACTGGACTTCCAAGCCCCCAACCTGTCAATTCACGAACATAAGTCCGTACTGTCGATACGAAAAAACTGCACTCACTCGTTGCATGTTGGCCGTGCCGATATTGGATACCAAACGCCCTGGCCATAGTAATTACGAGTGTCATACAGTCTACCTTATAAAAAAGAATGATAAAAAGGAGAACAGAAACTTGAATGATGGAGCGCAAGGATGTCTTTCTTCTAACCAGTCGAAGCGGATCTGATAACATGTAAATGCTTGTAGATCATCGTATATGAACGATGTGGATTAAGCAGAGAGGTGTCTCAACGTCGGAAATAAGGTGGATTGGTGTAAAATCCCTAAAACGCCTAGGCCCGTACAATAAGAAAATTTCTGGGTCGGGACGATAGAGAGCCCAACATTACCTGTCAACGCATAGGTATATAACCCATGTCTTTGCCCAGTACTTTCGACAATAGGCCCGTTTTTAATTGTCAATTGACATTGTTTAAATATTTGTATTCCACCAGATATCAACAAATAAATGTCAGTCGCAATTATAAATTGTGATCTCTCTCAGCAAGATGTGGTTGATCGACTCAATCAGCATTAATTTGACAGGAGCTGAACTTGATCAGCTTATATCTATGCAGTAGCGTAACATTACCAAAAATGTGGGTTTATTGCCACTGGACTTCATCGTTGTATTAAAGCCTGTAAAGGACCTCCAAGTCCTCAACCTGTCAATTCACGAACATTAGTCCATACTGTCGATACGAAAAAACTGCACTCACTCGTTATATGCTGGCCGTCCAGATTTTGGTTACCAAACGCCATAGTAATTCCGAGTGTCATACAGTCTACCTTATGTTACCAAAACTTGAATGATACCAAAACTCTCCTCTATCCAGGTGAAGCGGATCTGATAACATGTCAAGGCTGGGGGATCATCGTATATGAACGATGAGGATCATGACGAACTAGTCATAATAATTTTGAGTGTATACAATCTACCTTAAGTTAGCCGGATGCACGTGGGAATCATAATTGAAAATGTAAAAAATAAAGAATGATGATGCTAAAACTTCACAAACTACCAAATTATGAATGATGGAGTGCAAGGATGCCTATCTTCTATCCAGTCGAATCGAGTCTGATAACATGTCAAGGCTGGTGGATCATCGTATATGAACGATGAGGATTAAGCAGGGGAGTGTCTCAATCGAGATGTGGTTGATCAACAATTAGCATTAATATGACATGAGCTGAACTTGATAAGTCCCAATCAGCTGCATAGATACAATAGCGTGGCATTACCAAAATTGTGGGGTTATTATTAGCCAGTGGGTTTCATGGTTGTTTATAAGACTGTGATAGGCTTCCAAGCACTCAACCTGTCGATCAATGTAGATGTGAAATCGTACTCTCGACACTAAAAAACTGCACTCACTCGTTGTATGACCATGCAGAGTCTGGATACCAAACGAATTGGCCATAGTAATTTTGAGTACATACAATCTACCTTAAGTTACCCGGATGCACGTGGGAATCATAATTGAAATCGAGTCTGATAACATGTCAAAGCTGGGATCATCGTACAGAATTGAGATGTCGGAAATAAGGTGGGTTGAGGTAATGTCCCTAAAACGCCTCGTGTTACCTCCCAATCACGGTAACCGTCAGAAAAATTTTGACATTATCTCCTGGAGCAAACTTGTAAACCCCATCGGGCTCATTCCCCGTACAAGAAAAAAATTTGCAGTGTCGAGACGATATAGAGAGCCCAACTTGACCTGTCAACTCAAAGGTATATAACTCATGCCTTTATAAATAAGCCATGGGTAGTATAGAAATATAATTAGAGGTCCGCCAGAACTTGTGAATAATTTAATTTACGAGAACGGTGGTAGCAGCCAGAGGGTCAATAAACTGGTGATCTCGTGGATTAACTATTACATTTCCCATTTCAAACATCATTTTCAAGACTTACATTTGTTTATTTTGCTGCCAAAGCACTTCCAACTCTTTTCGAGCCGCCTTTTCACGTTCTATACCTTAAGCCGAAGCATCAATTGACGCTGTATAAATATTTGAAGTCGATCAGATATCAACAAATAAATGTCAGTCGGAATTATGATATGTCATCTCGTTTAGGGAGATGTATGGTTGATCAACGCAATCAGCATTAGGTAATTTGACAGGAACAGAAGTTATATCTATGCAGATGCGTAGCATTACCAAAATTGTGGGTTTATTACTAGCCACTCGGTTTTATTGTTGTTTATAAGACTAAAGTCTCTCGATACTAAAAAACTGTACTTACTCGCTGTATGCTGGCCATGCAGATTCTGGATACCAAACGACCTGGCTTTAATTCCCAGTGTCATACAGTCTACTTTATGTTACCAAAACTAGAATGATAAAGTGCAAGGATGTCTGTCGAAGCCAAATTAGGCGCGATTTTCGTAGACCAGCTGCATGACAGACTGTATAGTACTGACAAAAAAAAACCGGGTCGGCCTACGAGTTCTGCACTCCACGAAGTTGTCGTAAATATCTACATCACCGATCGTAATTGAATGAAGATTCGCTTTTTATCGAGCCCTTATCGGGATTCAAACCTGGTACCTTCCGCTCTTACTGCTACTGTTGTAACCGGTGCTCTATTTGTTTGGTCAAGCGATTTAGATATTGCCATGATAGAGCACTAATAGCTTCTGCTTACTTCCTGGAGAACCAGGATACTGTTGTTGGCGGAAGTCAATCAACTAAGGGGCTATACTGCAAGGAGAAACAATTAATCACAGTAAGGGGCAGCAGTGATAGAAATTCAAGGAATATCGTAATGCTGAAAATATATTCAGTCCAGTGAAACGAACTGGGAAGTGGGGTTATTATAAAAGAGTCCAAGCCTATATCCTTTGGAAGTGAAGAAAGGCAATTGTATACTTTATACTAACGAGCATGGGACGTCCTGATATCCGACCTATATACCAAATAGTCCTGCCTCGTTTCTCATAAAGGTGATGAAGATGGTTTTGGATCGGCATTATTGTAAGTGGGGTGCCCTCTCGAAATCCATTCATAACAACCAGTGCGCTTATCTAGATAGATTCTAATGCCTTCAACGCGACTTTTTATTTATTTCACTATGCCCCTTGGTAATTGATGGGCTTTTAACTATTAACTTGATATCCAGAAGGACGAAACCATAGACCCGTGGTCACTTACTGTTAATATATAAAGAACGCCACTGATTGGAGTGTCAGGACGATCGTTACTTTGTTATAGAAAATATTTTACATGTTGTGGTGGCACATTTTCAGTTTAAATTTGTTTCCCAAAAAGTCAAAACTAGTAAGTAATTTCTTTAAATTTTCAGATCCCATGCGGTGCTACAAAAATGTTCGCTGCAATTTATATATCGGAGAGTGAATAATACCATTCCCATTGTTGTCGAAGGGTAATATTGACATATTATTGTGATATAAACTGTTGTTTTACATTAATAAGTGTATTGTGAATAGAAAGTCTAAGGAAAGACCGGTACACAACAATTAAAATTCGAGTATATTGTGTAGAAAGGGTCTGCTGTACAATCAATCGTTCACTATATGTGGAACCGAACAATGCCCATTTTATCGCCGCGTCAATGATTGTAAACATTTATTTCCAATTATTTCAAAAAAAAAAAACTATTTTTTTAACTATTAAATTCAACAATAGCCACATTAAGAGTCCTCAATTGTTCGAATGCAGTGATTTTTCGAGTAGAGGCCTCTTGCATTATTATTCATTAAAATGGAATTAATTTCCTCTCGATAATAAATATTTTGGTTAGTTCGAGAACCCTTAACATTATATTATATTGTTAAAGACAGCATACCCATTTGTTAATTAATATCGAAGCGAGTATCTGGCTTTGAGTCGAGTGGCCCGGTCGATTATATTGAAATGAATATCAGTTAAAAATTTTGTAGAAATTATTTAAAGCGACATCTTACTAAAGTACATAATAATAATACTTACCACTTTGTGTCTTTGCTTATATTCTCGAGTTGTGTCTTTGCTTATATTCTTTGAGTCGATTGGCCCGGTCGATATATTGAAATGAATATCAGTTAAAAATTTTGTAGAAATTATTTAAAATGCAAACAGCGACATCTTACTAAAGTACATAATAATAATACTTACCACTTTGTGTCTTTGCTTATATTCTCGGTTTAATGGAGATTTTATCCAGTTTCTTTACCGGTTTTTTGATAGATAATGAATTTGCTTCTTAAAATTATAGAAAATGAACGTGACAACTCTTCATACTGGTGTTAACAACCAGTGGAGCTATGATCAACCGCTTACCAAGATTGCCAAAGCTCAGTTAAAGGCACAAGATGATAATCGTTAAGACCATAAAGGGACGCTCGGAAAAGAGCAAGACTGAGCAACCATGGACTCAGATTAAACCACATTGATTCACAATGGAAAATTGATTCACAAATGCTTTTTAATGCCCTGACAAAGATGAGAGGAGCTGAGGAGGGCCTTTAGTAAAAGAGGACGGGTAGGAAAAGAAACGCCTCTCTAACTCAGGCCAACTCAAGACGAAAAGATATTTGTAGATGGTTAAAGGGCTAATAAACGACAAAACAATTCCGAACAAAACCCAGTGATTCTTGTTGGAAAGTGGGTCTCCTCCTCTACGTCCTCACACTTTTAGTAGAAGTCGTAAGCTACCGGATCCTTGTTTTCCAGTTTTGACCACATATCGTCCATCAAGGTTCGAGCCCTTTTCCACTGCTTGATTGGCTTCATAAATTGCGATAAAATCAGGACTTCCTCAAACGCCCTTACCTCAACCTGATAAAAGCTGCAGTAATCATGAAATTCAACGTAAGATTATCGAGGACAGTGTCTCGAAATATCACACAAGTTGTTATTCGTTAAGTAACCATAGAACCATAGACCCTCTGATAGAATTCACGTCAGCCCATATTAACCCGGGTTCATTTCGAATTCCAAGACCACATACCCACAGGTATGTTTTCTGACTGTATCTAAACAAAATTGGTTATTAGATGAAAATTCCTTCCTCGCTCAGACCAACTCAAGGCGAATAGAGATTGAGACCCTATTCAAAAGAACGACCAAACAATTTGTCTCTTCTTCCTCTTAGTCCTCACACTTTCTGCAGAAATCGTAAAAAGTGTGGAACCTTGGCTTCCTTCTCACATGTCCCCATAAGAGTCCTGTAAATATTCCTAAAACCGTTAGGAATGTCCACCTATAGTCCGTCAAGGTTTCAGCCCTTTTCCGCTGCCTGATTGGCTACATAAATTGCGATATCATCAAATGGACTAGATTACTCCTCAGATGATTTCATGTGTAAGCTTCGTAAATTTCCATCTTCTTCAATTTAGCTGATATTATCTTGGGTGGCACTCCTAGACCTCTACAAGAGTTAATTCATCCATTTTGATTGAAGGCATCCTTTGACCTCACCCAATGTCGGTGAAATATATCTTTTCGAATAGAAGTTGACTTCAACGC
Source organism: Tipula lateralis (assembly GCA_963932295.1). Lineage (NCBI taxonomy): Eukaryota > Metazoa > Arthropoda > Insecta > Diptera > Tipulidae > Tipula > Tipula lateralis. The sequence continues at coordinate 35,463,519 of OZ010739.1, read as the reverse complement.
CCTCTTGTATTTTCCTGAACATGAGTTTGTCAGAAGCTGATCAACCCGCACGAACTCCATACGTATGTATAAGCCTTGTTGTGCTTCCTATTACTGCAACTTACTATCTACGATAGTGCCCACAAATCACGCCTTCTAATCTTCATTCGAATGTGTTTGTGTGTGTCAAACCAACGATTTAATTTGATATTTTCCATCTGAAATCATTTTAACTAAAAAAATCAATAATCTTAATATTGTTCAGAATCGAGAGTAAAAATAAAAAAAACACAGCTAATATACTATAAATTCAATAATAGATGTCACCACTAGTCATGTATAAATAATTATATTATGGTCTATAGGGTATTAAATCCACCATTTTGTATATCACTCGCATTATTATTTGATTTCTCTCCTTAGTACGTTTACACCTTTGTCACAATTAGGATTGTTGTTTGTTTACGTTTTTTATTTTTTTTATTTTTGTGTTTTTTCTGTTTTTAAATTGTTTTTTTGTGTTTCAAACAAAATATATGTTTTATATATAAAACTTTGTGTGTGTTTTTTTTAAAATATATATTGTATGTGGAAAAATATTGTGAATATAGATTTCACTATAAAAATAATACACGATATAGTGTCCAGTGTTGTGGTTTTTCAATGTGTCTTACAATATGATAAAATATGAATTTAATTCATATTCATAAAAAATATTTTTGTGTGCCTTAACATTTATGTGTTTTAATTAAATAAATTCAAAATAAGTAATTTAAATCACGTATTTATGTGTGTATATAATATATACATATACTGTTATGTAAAAAGTATATAAGCCTTACTAAACATATACATATAAGATTTCTCTGCCGTGGTTGGAATAATTGATGCCAACAAAGCATTTAATACGAAAGAAAGCGTAAGACATCACACATACAATCGTAAATTAAATCGAAGAAACAGCAGCAACAACTGTGATTTCTGTTATTGACGACGTTTGTTGTGAATGAAAATATATGAGTATGTAAGTATAAGTAATATAAATAATGTCTGTATATATATATAGTTAATGTTTTTATGTATGTATGCATTTGTAATCATAAACCGTGAACCCGTCCACTTACTGTAATTATAATACATATATATGTAATCCTCCTAAACGAGGACCCCACATCAATTCGTGTACGCTGTTTAGGTGTGTATCGAATGTGTCGGTAACACCCAAGACAGGTGCGCGTCGTAATATAAAAATGGAAATCGCATTTATAGATTGGGAAAATTTTATTTGACTCAAATCTGGATAAAAGCGCATGCGTACCGAAATATAAACAAAACCGGTTTTAATGTTAACACTATTGAAATTATACACAAAAGCCAGCGTCACACTCACGCACACCAATGAATATTAATTGTGTGATGAAAAAGTTGGGTATAGTTTTTATCTATTTTTGACAGATTTCATGTAGGTTTTTTTATTACGTCATAATTTGTTATTTTGGCAATGCAACGTCATAGTTTTAATGTTGAATAAAATTGATTTGTTCGAATACAAAATGGCGTCGATAAAACTGCGCTTACGCTTACAAAACAATTTTTTTTGTTTGTATTCGTTTAAGAAACGTAATTACTTAAAGGTGTCATAAAAATTAAGTTTCGAAAATAAAATATATTGGGGTCATAATTAACACCATTTTTACAATGTAGGCAAAATTAATCGGTACGTAAAATTATGGAATCGAATTTACGGGGTTTATAGACCATTGGTGGCATGTACTTATCGGTTAAGATTCAATTCTCACATCAAGACATAACTCAAATAACTTGCTTCTCACCAGTCTCTCAAACGACTCAATTAGAGCAGAAGATACCGGGTTCGAATCGCGATAGGAGCAGCATGCAAATGGGATTTTCACTATCTGATTACGATCTTCCATGTCAGTACTATAGGGGCTGGCATGGATGCTATACAATGTGCAGATAGTTCTATGTAAATTCGACCTATAGCCGTACGGCCACGATTTGGCAAACCGCGAAAGAGATGGGAGAACCTTGAACCCCAAAACAGATTGCAAAGATAGAACGAGAGAGACAGACATTCGATATTTCTGTGTGGCCAAACCATTTCAATGTATGTTTCCATTTCTAGTTTCACGGATTGAACAATCATAGCTTCCCACTTCGGCATGTCTATGTTAGCAAATTATTAAGTCGCGTTAGTGGGCCCCATTTTTCCACGTTTCATTAGTAGTTTGTGGTTTCCTAGTCTTGTCTTAGTAGCCGAGCGTTATACACTTGGAAACTTGAAGTGTTTAAAGTAGAAGTAGGACAAACGTTTTTCTCCACTTTAATCAGACGATAGTTCTTACATGTCAAGTGATTCGAATAAAGTCGAAAAGGAGAGTTAAACGATTTTTTTAATCTCTGTATGGGTTTGTACTTTGGAAATGCTGAATCGAAAATTTATAGATTTGAGTAGGGCTCTTCATAGATAAGAGCACTCTACCCTTCTTAAAAACCTATTTAAACCGAAAGATCACTCGTCAAATATTTGCGACTCTTTAATTTGATAGCTCATTTCACTTGGTTGCGGGTTGCTGCAACATTTTTCCTTCATATCATTTAGATAGTGAACCTTGTATGTTTGTTTGTTTTTATCTCTACAATCTGTTTCGGGGCTCGAGGCACTTCCAACTCTTTCGCGGTTCACCTTTTTACGTCCTTACCTTACGCCATTACAGCCAAATCGAGCCAAATAGGTTCGATTTACGTAGAATCATCTGCACATTGCATAGCTCCATGCCAGCCTATAGTACTGGCATGGAAGATAGGATGGTCCATGAATACTGGGATTTGAACCCGGTACCTTCCCCTCCAACTGCCACAGCTTCAACCACTGCGCCACCTGGGCGGTATGAACATTTAGCATTGATTTAGAGGCCTTACTTATTGTACCACAATTGTACAATAACTATACCATTGGTCCAAGTAACCTACCTTACTTTAGGAAGATATTCAACTGAAAACTCTGTTCAACTAGTGTTCGTAATGATCCTATTTACTTCTTGTGTTGTCAAACGTTTCGAATTCTTGTTTGTTTCGCGGTTCGCTTATTTACGTCCTACCTTACGCCATTACAGCCAAATCGAGGACGTACGGCTATAGGTCCGATATACGTAGAACCGTAGTACTGACATAGAAGATGGGATGGCTCATGAATTCTGCACTCTACCAGGGGGTCATAGATGTGTTCATTCACACCACCGATCGTAATCAAGTGGTGAAAAATTCCTTTTGCAACCTGCCCCTATCGGGATTCGAACCCGGTACCTTCCGCTCCAACTGCCGCAGCTTTAACCACTACGCCATTTGGTCGATGTTTCGAATTCTTGTGAATCCCATTGGGTATTAGATGACTAAAACAATCCAAGAACTGTGATTCTACACACCATCTGTACATCGGTTAGAACTGTGAAAGTTTGAGCGGAAGTTATCGATTTCCACTGAAATCTACATTAAGTCCACTGAACAACAAATTGTATATTGTTGCTCCACTACAGTCGAGGCTATCCAAGTTTGTCGTGAGGAAGTACATAAACGTTACATCATTTGTTATCCAAATAGAAAAAAAAAAACTAAATTTGTATTGTGAATCTGAATGTATTGACTTGTAATAAAAATAAGAATGATATCTTATCTTTTCTTTTTCTGTACACTACAATACTTATACATGCTCGCATTTAAGTAAGTACACATCAAAATGATAATAAAGAGGAAATAAATAATTTGTACCTTAATCTGTCTTCCGTTAGTCTTGTGTGAATATTCTACATAATAATGTTGTTTATAAGATCTTTCTGTATCCCATCTCTGGTTTCCTATAATGATATACTGGAATTCCTTTCGATTCATTCATTTGGAAAGAAGTGTTATCGGTCTCATTTATATTCAAATGTACTCTTAAAGACTTTAGTCTGTTTTGAGCCAGGATGGAACAGATCTAGAGCAAATGGAGTCAATGCCTCCGTTTCAAAAAAAGAAATGTATTGCAAATTCAATACTGGAAGCTCCCTAGATTGTGTTAGATGGTACTGACATCTTATGACTTAACAGGGTTATAGGAGTCACAATGCAGGCGAATGTTTAATTTTTGATGCCATACAATGTGTTGAAACTTTCTTTCTAAAGGTCGAGCTCGGGTTGCCCAAGACGTAAGATCGTATCGGTCGTCAACCAAATTCGTAGGCAGTGATCATTATCTGGTCTTTGTAAAACTACGATGGAAATGTTCGTACAAGTCAGGGAGAACAGGAGAATAAACAACGTGATTCTCCTGTGAAGGTCTGATAAATAAAGAAACGCAACGAAAATATCAAAATCTTGTCAGCAATAGCATTATGCGATCCAATTACCAATCTGACGATGTGAACATTGTCTAGGAAGTATTAAAAACCTCGGTTTTCAATACTTCCCAGACAATGTTCACATCATAAACAAAACAGTTCTTGCTAGGAGAACAGCTAAACGAATTTGTAGAGAGAAGAAGCGCGAATGGTGGAAAGCTAAGGTCTTAAGAGTACAACAACTCAGCAATGAGCACCATTCGCGTGGTTTCTTTAAAGGAATCACCGAATTGCACCATACCTTAAGATCTCGGTCAACTGCCATTCGGGACCAGGATGGAAACCTCTGTGTTAACGTCGATGCGGTACTCGATACATGGCGTGGAAATTTTTCTGACCTACTTAATGTTCCACATGTATCAAAAGCTGTATTTGAATACCCTCAAATACAGACCGCAGAGATGTTCATAACTTTGTGGAACTGTCTTTTCGACCTTGTTCGATTGGTATGGCGAAATGAAGTTAGGGTGATCGCCTGAAGTGCGAAAATTTTCGCAGTATAGCTCTCCTTTGCACAGCATATGAGTTACTGTCATACATCATCTTGGGAAGAATTACTCCTCTAGCGGAGGAAATTGTCGGTGACTACCAAGGAGGATTCCGTCCAAATCGGTCAGTCACTGATCAAGTTTTTTCGCTACGGATGATTCTTTCTAAGTACTACGAAACATTTCACGATGTGCACCAGATATTACTAGATTTCAAGCAAGCCTATGACTCGATCAATCGAGAGAGGCTATGGTATGCGCTTGAATATTTAGGAATACCTAAAAAATACGTACATCTGTGTAAAATGACAGTAACGCAGTCACAATGCTGTGTCAAAGTGGAGAACAGGCTATCGAGAATTTTTGCTATTACTTCTGGTGTTCGACAAGGAGATGCGCTGTCCCCGATACTTTTTAATCTCATGTTGGAATACATCCTTCGTAAAAGTGAAACACCTCAGGACAACATCTTATTCCGTCAATCCAATCAACTTCTTGCATATGCAGATGATATCGGTGTGATTGAATTTCAGCGTCCGTTGGTCTCAAAATCAATGAGTCCAAAACAAAATAAATGATCTCTGGGTTAAGAGACCAAGACGCATCTGATTTCAGTAGTGGTAACCACACGTTTGAAGGAGTAATGAGATTCAAGTATCTTGGATTTCTCATCTCTCACGATAATATAGTGGGAGAGGATATCTAGTTTCGGCTTGCCGCTGGCAATCGGGCTTTATATCCTCTACGTCCACTGCTGAAATCAAAATACCTTGCAAATGCGGATAAGTTGTACAGAGTGTTGATCAGACCCGTTGTCATGTATAGATGTGAGAGTTGGACCTTGACGGATGAGTACGAAAGATGGTTCGTTTCAACCACGAGATCAGGAATTTAATTCAAATTCCTGATATCGTGCATGAAATCAAAGGACCTTGAGTACGCTGGCTCGGTCACGTTCTGCGTGCTGATCCGAACCGAATGATACAGCGATCTTTGAAGGGTGAGCCGCCTTTCGGTAGGCGAAGAGGTCGCTGTCGGCGACGATGGCTCCACGGCGTAGAGAGCGATCTGGCATCTTCAAATTGTCTACAACGGTTTGAAGAGCTGGCTCGTGATCGAAACCGATGGAGTCAGATTGTTGACACGGTACGGGCCAATAAGGGCCTGTAAAAGCCGTCAAAAAAATACTTGAATACTTGAAAAACATGCCAGATGAGTGGCTTACTAAAACTCGATATTTAGCTGAGAACAATAGAATTGTGAATTTTGGTTCAAGGCCAAAGAAGTCATTGCCCAATCGATCTTCGATATTGTAGCACTGCAATCAGGCCTAGAACAATGATTTGTGAGACAATGTCAGCGTATTACGACCTAACCAAGTTTTATTTAAGCTCGTCTGTGTTATGTCATTCTAGTGATGTTCTCAATTTTATTTGGAATTTTGTAAAACTGGCCAAGATGAATTAAAACCAAATTCTATAACGAACAGATTAAAACAACAACATATCAGATAAATTATGCCTAATTATTCTAAATTACATTTAATTTCTTATATTAAAAGAAACGATGATGATATAAGTCGAACAACCAACGCGCATTTATAACGATTAACGCGAGATGTTTATAATCAGCTCGATTAAACTAGTAAAATTAAAGAAATCCGCGGTGATAAAAATAAAATTTGTCGCGGTGACGACAAGTAATTGTAGTGTATATATAAGAAAAATGTATAAGACAACGGAATTAATTAGATATCATCGTTCTATTTAAAATTGTCTACACATGTATCATTTGGTTAACGTAGCGTTTTTGAGATTTTTTCTATCTCCAATTACTATGTCAGTACCTATGGACAGTCCTTTAATATTGCTTCGTCATATCTAATTGTCTTAGTGTGCGGAGAGCCGAAAGCCTAAATTGTACATTTTTGCTCTAGAATCTTTCGATATAGATTATCTAACAGAATTTCAGAAACTATTGTCAATACTAAGTGCAACTATTGATTTTACAGAAGAGTACTATCTGCTCTGAGTGGCAAAGGCCTGCTGCTGATGTGAACAAAGAGTACAAGGTATAACCTCCTTACCTTTCTTCCTAAGTCCCGGCAAGACTCGTTTCAAATGAGCCTGAGTCCACAGAGTCCACAACATGACTCTATTGACAATATCAGCTAAGTGTCGGGTAGAGAGCGTTTCATAGCTTCTTGGATGCATCTTATAGAGAGCGTTACATAATTTCATGGCTGAATCGTTCTTCTGTTACCAATTTAACCGGCCAAACAAGTAGTCCTGATATATTATTAGATGGAGGCACGAAACAACTCGGGAAAATTCCTACATATTGTATTCAATCATGTTGTTGCGTGGCCCGGATACCTCTAAATCTCACATTTGGTATAGTAGTCATTACTCTTGTGGGCAACTCAGTCTACATTGCAGTCCTGTTTTCCAAGTCTTCTGGGCGTTATTAAATTATCTTATGCGGATTGATCCATTTATTCATGACAATCCAGGTAAGCCAGGTAGAGTGTGAAGCATCTATATTGTGAATGAACTTAGTAGGCTCACCTCACTAGCATTACAATCACGGATGACTAGTAATGTTGTCCCCCAGGAAGCACTTATGACCCAACTAACTCAAATGAATCTGAGTTTACAACATGACTCTATTGACAAGGATAACTAAGTGTCGGATAGAGATCGTCTCATAGATTCATGACTCCATCTTTTAGTTGGGGGTTGGTGTTTTACAGAATAATTTTAGAAATGCTATGTTCTGGATAATCGACCTTCCTCTTGGGTGCTACCATCTTTATTCAAAGGCCTAGATGTCCTTTTATCATTATATAGTGGTTTGGGGAGATCTGTCGTGTTTCTACATATGTCATGTTTATCAACGTTTTGACAAAAGGGTCTACAGACTCGTTTCAAATGAACCTGAGTTGACAGAGAGTCCAAAACATGACTCTTTTAACAAGATCAGCTAAGTGTCAGGTAGGGAGCGTTTCATAGGTTATTGACTCCATCATTCACTTGGGGGTTGGTGTATTGCTTATTTTAAGAATTAGTAAAATAGTTTTAGAAAGTGCTAGATTCTGTAGGAATCACGAGTGTTTCCACCTTCCTACTGAAATATACTGGTTTGGAAGAACCTGCTATAGTTTTACATATATCCTGTTCATCAACGTTATGACAACGTCTCAATTCTGTATACATCTAAGTAAACTCTCTGTCGACAGAGTATTGGATGCTACCAACTTTGTAAAATGCCAAAATGTTCTTCGACCATTATATAGTGATTTGGAGCGACCTGTTGTGTTTCTACAAATGTCCTGTTCATCCAAGTTATTAACTCAGTCTACAGAGAGTTCGTAACATAATTCTATTGACAAGATCAGCTAAGGTCGGTTAGAGAAGATTTCATAGTTTCATGGTTCCATCTTTCAGTTGGAGGTTGGTTTATGGCCTATTTGAAGAATTGACAGAATAGATTTAGAAAGTATTGACAGAATAGATTTAGTGAGCGCTACCAACTTAGTTAAAGGTTGTTCTTCTATTGTTATCTATTGGTTTGGAAGACCCTGCTATAATTCTACAAATGTTCATCAACGTTTTAGCAAGAGGGTCTACAGATCCGTTTCAAACGAACCTGATGTTCATAGAGAGCTCACTAGATGACTTTCGGTAGTGATCGTTTCATATAGCTTCATAGCTCCATCTTTGAATTGGAATTTGGTATATTACCTATTTTAAGCCAGAATAGTTTAGGTTAGGTTAGGTTATTGTGGCTGCTATCGCACACTTAGACCGACGATTATGTCCGTTGTGATACCACTCTATGTACGGCTATAGGTCCGAGTTTTTTTTTCGTAGAACTATCTGCGCATTGCATAGCTCCATGTTAGCCTATAGTACTGACGTGGAAGATGGGTCGGCCCATGGATTCTAAACACGACAGGGGATCCAGATATATGTTCATTTTTACACCACCGATCACACCGCCCAAACGACCGAAGGTGAAAACCCCATTTGCATCATGCCCCGATTCGGTTTAACAAATGCTAAATTCTGAAGGAAACTAAATAAACTCTCGGTCGACAGAGTATTCCAACCTTCTTAGATGCTACCAACTTTGTATAAGGCCTAGATGTTCTCCTATCATAATACAGTATTTTGGAAACACCTGTCGTGGATCTCAAAATGTACTGTGAGTACACAAAGAGTTCACTATCCGAATTGGGGGTGTATAACCTAATTTAGGAATTAGAAGAATAGTTCAAGTAAGTACTAAATTATGTAGGAATCTAAGCACGAACTCTGAGCACTACCAATTTTGTTAAACCACCTACTAGCCTAGATGTTCTTCCATCGTTGTATATTGATTCCAAATGAACTTGAGTCCACAGAGAGTTCACAACATGACTCTATTGACAAGATCAGTTTATTGTCGGTTAGAGATCGTTTCATAGCTTCATGGCTGCATCTATCTACAGTTGATGTGCGTTGTATGACAACATCTTTAAGATTAAGTTTAAGAAATGCTAGGTTCTGCAGAAATCTCGATCGGTAGATTATATCCACCTTCCAACTGGGCGCTGTCGACTTTGCGAGGAGAAAATAATGACCATTCGTCAAGAAGTTCGGATTGCTCGATTACAGCTTTGTTAAAGAAAACCACATCTTCTTATAGTCTTAATGTCAATGCAAAAATCACAGTTCAAATCACCGCACCATTTGATTGTTCCGATCAAGCACAATCTCAAGTTATTAATTCTACGACTCAGTTCTACAGCTAAAACTCCCAACATTGTGTTATAACAAATATTAATTCATTTCTTTGTAGTTTGTATACATAATTTATGAACGAGCTGTAAATAAGAGTATATAAGAAAACGAAAGGAAATTTTAAGATTATAAATGTATGTACACATATAAATTTTATTAAGTAATTATCAAAGTTTTACTGTATGTGATCAAAGTATATGTTTGGAATATTCTTAACGTAATTATATGAAAACCTTTTAATACTAAATGGTTTTAGCATCTTAGAAACTGTAACATAAGTAAGGTGTTTAGTTTTATGGATTATCGAAATCGGAGCAAGATTATAGTGTTTGGATTCGTTTTACTGTAAAACCAGAAATTTTTCAATGACAAAATAGTTTCATTTGCATTATTTTTTGTTTTGTTTTTGTAAATAAAAAAAAAAACAACTTGAATGACTTAAGTAATTAGCTAGACACTGTGACTAGTCTTAATATATTATATATAAAATAGTAAAATAGAGATTCAATGAATCAGTTGTAAAGTATGTTCTTAAATATCTTGAAATTTACTCATTAATTTCGAATTATTGAATTTCCGGGAAATTAAATTTATCAACTTATCAAAAGTTTCGAAACTATTGTACATACTTATATCTAAGACGTTCGTAATGCGTCATCATTTGTATATCAATATTCCATGCAAAACATTTTTTTATGCTATCCAGTCACAATTTAAAGAGTGAATGGTTTTTGAATCACCTTGCATTTTCCGAGAACTTTTATTTACCTTGAAATGATTATTTTGGCGTCTATATAGTTAGTCACATAGTTTTAATCTACTGTCTTGATTTATATTAAGATATGTTGAATTTTTGGTTATTTGCCAGAATTTGTTTTTGCTGGGCAATCTATATAGCTGACGAAATATACTTTGGCTGGTTATAAATTTTATTCTATTCAACTATTACGATGAAATGTTTTAAATGAAAATTCAACTAGAAACTAGGTGGGAAAACGGGTTGAGTAGCAATGATACAATTTGGAATTATAATGACGATTGTATAGTGCGATTGAGTGTGCTTAGTTGAAACCAGTCAGATAAATGGGTTCGTTTATCAAGCAGGATCTGGTTTAGTACATTGAGGCATGTTTACATACTCGAGTTGCAATTTAAAAGAGGTAATTCTGATGATTACGGTGATTGGGGTACGATTTCCCAGTTCTGCCTCTCCAAATTATCTTGTCTAAGATATGAACGGCACGACTTTTCGAACCACTATTACTGACATCTAGGTCTCATCGTCCGTTGCCATTGAAGCTATTTTTTCTGTATCTCCAATATTCGAAGCATCTAGAAGACTGAGCCACCTTACTCTAATGAGAGCTATAGTTGTTATCTGTTCTGATGATTTACCAAATTGTTTCACTCAAGTTAGCATTGTACTCTCCTCTTCCCTTGCTGGTGTCAGTGCAATGGTGAGTGGGGTAGGATTTCCCAGTTATGTCTTTCCAACTAATTTTGTCCAATAATAGTTGTACCTTGTTTTCAGCAGCATGACAAAATATGAACTGCACGACTTTTTGAACCAATAATGGAATCTATATCTTATCGTCCGTTTCCGTTGAAGCTATAAAAGTTGTTTTTTCTGTATCTCCAATATTCGAAGCATCTACGAAACTGACCCATCTTACTCTGTTGAGGACTATAGTATTTCTCTGTTCCCAGTTACCAAGTTGTTTGGCTTCAGTTAGCATTGTTCTCCTTCATATCATCGTTGATCACCCTCCTCTCCTTTCCCTTGCTGGTGTCCGTGCAATGGCGAGTGGGGTAGGATTTCCCAGTTCTGTCCCTCCAACTAATCCTGTACAATAATAGTTGTACCTTGTTTTCAGCAGCATGACAAAATATGAACTGCACACCATTTTGATCCAATAATGGCATCTATACCTGATCGTCCGAGTTGTTTTTTCTGTATCCAATATTCGGAGCATCTACGAAACTGACCCATCTTACTCTGTTGGTGGCTATAGTATTTCTCTGTTCCCATTTACCAAGTTTTTTCGCTTCAGTTAGCATAGTTCTCCTTTATATCAACACTGAACACTCTACTCTCCTTTTCCCTTTGCTGGTGTCAGTGCAATGGTGAGTGGGGTAGGATTTCCCAGTTATGTCCCTCCAACTAATCTTGTCCAATAATAGTTGTACCTTGTTTTCAGCAGCATGACAAAATATGAACTGCACACCATTTTGATCCAATAATGGCATCTATACCTGATCGTCCGAGTTGTTTTTTCTGTATCTCTAATATTCGAAGCATCTACGAAACTGACCCATCTTACTCTGTTGAGGACTATAGTATTTCTCTGTTCCCATTTACCAAGTTTTTTCGCTTCAGTTTGCATTGTTCTCCTTTATATCAACACTGAACACTCTACTCTCCTTTTCCCTTGCTGGTGCCATTTCAAGGACATACTCGTTATATCATTTGAAAATTTCTTCAGTTGGCCATACGCTTTTCTATATCCATCTCCACTTTCACACTCTTTAGTTTGGTCTCTCTGTCTGATAAATTTGGTTTTCAGTTCAATGTTAGTTATGGTGTTAGCGGTTTTACCGCTCAAAGTTATGCTGACGATCTGGTTGTGATAGTTTCAGGCAAGCACCTGAATGTCTTATCAGATTTAACTCAACACGCTCTTCTCATTATAGAACAGTGGTGTCTGGATAAGGGTTTACATGTGAACCCATCAAAAACCGATTTGGCTATTTTTACGAGGCGTAGGAATGCTGAAGCTTTTTCTGTACCACCACTTTTCGGATGCAAGGTTCCTAGCTCAGACATCTTGGAGTTTTTCTGGATAATAAACTTTCTTGGAAGTATCATCTGGATTTCAAACTACAAAAAGCTACTGCGATTTTTTGGCAATGTCGTAGAGCTTTTGGTAATCCCTGGGGATTATCCCCCAAAATAATTTATTTTATCTACAAGTCACTGGTTCTGCCAATGCTAACTTATGCATCTATTGTTTGGTGACCAGTGGTTAAAGTAAAATCTTCATTTGGCAAACTCAACTATTTGCAAAATATCGCTTGTTGGGCTGTAACTGGAGCCATGTGTTCAACTCCGCTCCTGGCTATGGAGCTCATTCTCTACACAGTTACAATCCTTCATTTTAGGTACTGCTTGTTCGGCTGCCTTGCGCTCGAGGAATGCCGGGGCATGGAATTCTTTTGGCACTACTTCAGGTCATAGATTAATTCTTACTGAATTTACACGAGCTATGCCAGAAATTAACATGATAACTAATTGGCTTCTGCCTGTTTTTAATTTCCACAGATCATATGGGGTGGTTTATCCATCCTGGGATATGTGGTTCTCACCAGACTTGCTCAAACAGATATCCGAATCGCTTGTATTCTTTTCAGATGGCTCTGTCTCTGAACAGGGTGCTGGATTTGGTTACTACTGTCCATCGCATGATTTGAGAATCTCTAGCAGTTTGGGGTCCTACCGTACTATCAAGCGGAATTAATGTACTATCAAGCGGTTACTAACTGCGTGTTTTCAGCTTTTAATCTCGCTGCCGTCGACAAAGAGATTATATTTTGTACAGACAGTAAAACTGTCCTTAACTCTTTGAACAATCCTCGAACTAGCTCCAAACTGGTAGGGGAGTGTAAGAATTTGCTGAACCTCCTTGGTTGTAATAATAAGGTAACGGTCATATGGGTTCCCGCCCATTGTGACATTGATGGCAACGAAGTTGCAGACAGTTTGGCTAAAAATGGTTTTGGCTTATTTTTCATAGGCCCTGAACCAGCTGCTACTGTACCTCTTCACATATTGAAACAAACAATCAAAACCGTTACCGTATCGAACCTAACACTGACGTGGTCAACTACCCCTACTTGCCGTAAGGCAAAATACTTTATAAGGGGGCTTAACCCGAAGCTGACCAAATACGTTCTTTCGTTGAAAAAAGACAACTTGAGAATTTTGGTTGCTCTACTGCATCGCATGGGTCTAGTGATGCCGTATACGACGAATGTCTTGACGATGTTGATGACAAACTGCTGGTTCAAACTGCTCCAATTTGCTAAGGTTGCAGAACGCACCTGTGGGCTTTGATGAAATCCTCGGTTTGCAACATGGGTCCTTTATGGCATTGTGTGCGGAACCTTTAAGCGTTCCAGCCAACTTTAATAATAATATAGTGTTAGACGACAACTGTGTGTTTCCATGCAAAAAATTTCATTTATGTCTTCAATTTGTACATTGTTGATGTGCATCGGGGTGGTTCAGTTTGGATCGTCTTGGTTTTTCTGATGCTTATCCTGAGACCAACTTCGTGAGATAGATCTGACAGCTGTTGTATTTTCTGCTGCATGTCTGAGTGTTGTGTGTGAGCAGGCATATCTACATTATCAAATAAGATCATGAACATCATCTGAGAGAGTACACTCATCATCCCGATACATTTCCTCAATGAGTTGAATCAATTTCTTTGGGATGCCAATTTCACAAAGTGTTGCGAAGTACAGTAGCAGTGAATTCTATTCACTGAATTGTTCAGTGATGATACGGAAGTTGATGTGATCAGACCAACTTGTTCGTTTCTTAATTTGGCATTGATGAAAGGTCAGATTCTGTCAAGGATGATAATGTGTTTGCAGATGTAGATGAATCTGGTCCAGCAGCCTTAATGTTCTCCAGCTCTTCAATGGTACTTGTAATTTACGTTGTTAATACTTGACCAGCAATATTCCTTATAGGTGGTTTGTTGGTAATTTTGCCGGTGTCTTTCCATACGCACTGGTGTAGTTCCTGCAGATATTGGATTCACTAGCCCTGAGAATGCTTTCTGCACATTTACTTCGATTATTTCTTGCCATCATCACTAAGCCAAAGTTTTCGATTGTATACTTGGTAGCCGAATACTTATGTGACAGGATTGATGTAGGCTTCTTCAGTTTTGTTCCATTAAAGTCGTGTTGCAGTTTCGATCAGACATAATTCTTCGGTTCAGTAATTCCTACAGTTTCGCATTTAAATTTTTTTTTTGAATCATTGGATTCATTCTTTCTATTTGGTGGAGTATAACGAGGTCAGAAATACATTAAATGTGACACATAGTTTAAGATTGCCCTGTCTCGCAGTTTAAGTTAAATCAATCAATTAAATTGTAAGACATAATCAGTGCTTGATTGCGAGTGACAATCCGATGAATATTGAGACCAACAGAAAGTTTATATTAAATATAAATTTATCGCCTATATACGGCAACATGTAACTGGAACCTTAATTGAACTTAAAATAGTCATAATATGTCAGTATTGTCAAATATTTGCCGTTGCTCGAGCCAAGGGTGGATTGCTCTTCATCCAAAATCTGCACTCTGTTGTCAGAAAATATCTCCGGTTCCAGTACCAATAAATTGACTGGAGTCATTCCAACAAAACAATGTAACCCGGAGGGTTCCACACCATTGAGTTGACTACAAACCTTACATCTTGATTGTTACAATAACATTGAGATGCCTCACGCATTATGATTAACTTTTTTCCCTTTTTTTAATTACAGTTCAATTTCTTCAGGAACGAGGAGAAAGAATAAAAAACCGAAAATGAAGCTTGCACCTAATTAGAGTAAATTAGGTTTAAAATTACAGAGGAGGTAGTCTGGTATATATGAGCAGCTTTTAAATAAATAAAAAAATTCTCCAAAAATGGCGAAATCAACGCTAACAGCATCTGTAATCTTAATAAACATATTAATGATAAAATCATGGACACCAGACGTTAATTCGAAACTTTATATAAAATATGGTAAGTACTCTTACTTTATTGTTCAACACTTCTAATAATTTATAATTTTGTGATGCTTATTTATAGATCAAGAAAAGCTGCCAATGTTTTTTGGTAATATAACATATTGTTTTAAATTACTGGATCAAGATGAGAGTACAATATTGATAGGAGCAAGGAATGCTGTCTATAATATATCACTAAGTGGACTGATCGAAAATTCAAAGCAACGAATTGATTGGTTTTCGTCTGAGGCACATCGTGAAATTTGTGCAATCAAAGGTAAACAAGAGACCGATTGTCTTAATTACATTCGTGTGTATGCAAAAATGTCTGACACACGCATTATGATATGTGGTACGAATGCATACAAACCATATTGTCAGGAGTATGTGATGCAACAAAATGGGAAATATCAGATGGACAAAGAATATCCGGCCCAAGGTATCTGTCCATATAGTCCGTCTCATAATAGTACATACATTTATACAGATGGGCAGTTATATTCAGCAACAGTAGCGGATTTTAGTGGAGCCGATCCGTTGATTTATCGTGAGGGGCAACGAACTGAACAATACGATTTGAAACAATTAAATCAACCCGATTTTGTTAGCACACTAGAGCACAATGGTTATGTGTTTTTCTTTTTTCGCGAAATCGCTATGGAATATATGAATTGTGGCAAGGTGATATACTCTCGAGTGGGGCGTGTATGTAAAAATGATAAAGGTGGTCCGTATCAGTTTAGTGATCGATGGACATCATTTCTAAAAACACGTCTCAATTGTTCAGTCCCCGGCGATTATCCATTCTATTTCGATGAAATTCAAGCGACTAGTAAAATAATTGACGGAATTTATTCGACTAATAAAAATTCACTTATATATGCTGTATTTACAACGCCTCAGAATGCGATAAGTGGGTCAGCGGTGTGCGCATTTCGTGTCAGCGATGTACTGGATGCATTTGAGGGACGCTTCAAAGGGCAAAGAGAAAAGGATATGAATTCAAATTGGGGTCCAATACCAGTCGATAAAGTACCATTTCCACGGCCCGGGACTTGTGTCGACGACAGTCGAACACTTCCGAGTATTTCAGTTAATTTTGTTAAACATCATCCACTTATGGAACAAGCGGTGCCCTCGTTTTATGAACGGCCATTACTAACGCGCGTTAGTTTACAGTAAGTATATTGAATTGTAACACACGTTTCTGGAGTCAAGCAAAGAATACGAATATTTTAGGTCTATTGCATTTTCGACTCCAGGACTAGTTTACTTATTAACTTTTATTGAATATATTTATTTTACTAGATATCGTTTTACTTCGATTACGGTTGATCCACAAATTGAATCGCTCAATGGCGAAAAATACGATGTCGTATTTGTCGGCACCGATGATGGTAAAATTATTAAATTCATTAATATTTTGCCAACTAGTACCGATCAAGAATTTCAAACCAATGTTATATCCGAAGTGCAGGCCCTACCCGTTGGCGTTAAAATTAACGAACTAACTATATCACATAAGACACAATCATTGATCGTTATCGGTAACGGGCATATTGTTGCCCTTCCGCTATTTGATTGTAGTAAAATTACTCGATGCAACGATTGTTTGAAATTGCAGGATCCCTACTGTATGTGGGATATAAAAAATCACGAATGCAAGGCAAAGGTAACAGCAGCAAGTCAATTGAATATCGAACAATTTATACAGGATATCCGAGGTAATTTAAATTATGAGCTCCAGCTATGTAATAAATACGGGGAACACGATAATTCCATCGATCAATATACTAGTGGAGTGACTGGCAGCATTGGGGGTCATATTTCACAAAATCAACCGAGTGTCATTACACCATCATCGCATGGAACGGTCGGTTCAATTGGGCAATTACCTCATAACAATTACTACGACACAAATGAAATAAAAATGACATCGATTGATGGTGTCGAATTGGCGAACACAATCAACAATAATAATTTTGTTTCGGATTCGATAACAAAAGATCAACTGAGCGAACAATCGAACATACAAGTTTCGACAATTTCGTATATTACACTAGGTTTTGTTTTGGTAATATTAGGAATATTTATCGGATTTGGTGTATCAAAGTATAAATATTTTAAAAATCAATATTACAATCATGAGAATCGAAATGATTTGAATTGGTCGTCGGTGAATAAAACTCGTCACGCATTCGGATCCCATCATCATCTCCATCATCATCAATCGCCGCCCCGCGACAAAGATATTAATTTATTGATGAATGTACATCAAGCACAATCGTATCCAGGTGGTACACCAAATGTCATCCAAACAAATTTATCGGGACAAAATCCGATAACCGGTGTTAGTGTTAATAATGTCGTTAATACGAAAATCGATAATTTAGAGCATGAGTTTGTGGTGGTTAGTAATAAGGATCGTAACAATGAGTGTAAAAATAGTAATGAAAGTCTAGAAAAGGAGCTACCGTGTAAAGGGGGCACTGGAACATTACAAAAAGTTAAAAAAACGTATATTTGAGTAATTTTATGTATGAAAGTTTTTCGCGTAAATGTAGTAGAATAATATTTAGTTAGCCTAAATGTAAAACATTCCACAGCTGTATTTGTATGTAGGGAGCAAACCAAACGTTATTTTTTACCAACCGTAATTTAATCCGCCGGGTTAAATATATATATATATATATATATATATATATATATATATATATATATATATATATATATATATATATATATATATATATATATATATATATATATATATATATATATATATATATATATATATATATATATTTTTTTTTTTTGTTCGACATTGATTCAAAAGTGTGATATAAATATTTAAACACGGAGCCCCGTCTATTGTGATCATGACAGGGCTCGTTGAGGCAAAGGCAATGCCGGCCTTAAATAAAACCCACCCATTTTAGTTTTATGTAATAGGTTTACACAATGCATTCAAATTGTTTGACTCAAAAACTCTCTCGATTACACTCTAGATTGATGTGAATGCTCCAATGCTATATAACCTAAAGTGTACTACAGTAATAATACTCAAATTTTGTGATTGAATTTAAAATTGTATTGGTGTCTACAGTGCCTCCTCTACACTATGCGTTATGTTGAATGTGCTTAGCTTAAATATCTCTATAAAAAATATATATCTAAATATATGGCATCCGATATGCTAACTACCATGAGCTACAAATATTAAATCAGTTTAGGGAAAATTATTAAATTAGATTATAAGTAATCGTATGACTTGCAGATTGAAGTGATGTCAATCATTTTGTTTCGATTGATTATTTCCACAGCCTGCAGTATAGTGAAATTTATTTTTCACCATGTCAAATTTTGTAACTGTGATGAATTTATATTCTAAAAATTAAAATAGTTAAGTATGCTCAAATATTTATATTTGGGGTTTGATCCAGTCGGGCACATCTTCCCCGTTTATATACATCTAATACTTCCATATATTTGTTTTTGTATTTCGGGAATAGATGTGCCACTTCCGAATCATAATGTTTTTAATGTCATTCCAAAATCTATAAATTGGGTGCGAATTTTAATTATAAGTTTTGGAGTCTTCCCACGAATCTCGATAATCATTTCAAAATGGCTACCAAATATAAATATTTTTATTTTATTTTTTAAATGTATATGTAGTTGTGTATAGTATTGGTCGAATTAATGTGAACACCGGATAATGAATCGGCTAGGCCAAGTTGGATTGATCGTATTGTGATGATTGCAGTATTGATGACTTTAACCAACCCATCTGATTTACTAACCACATCAGCATCATGCAGTTGGAGTGCAGAATTTATAGGCCAACTCATATCATTAGTCGGACGGTAGGGCATCCGATGTGAGTACTTCCCCGTGTATTTTCTGACTTACAGGTAATTAATTCGCTGCCAGTTCCAGAATCAACAAAACATTTCTCGGTTGGTTCGACTTTCAACTGTCAAAATCAGTACTCATTGCCATTGTTTGTTGAGCTTGAACGACAAAACGTATAGTAGTTTAGACAACTAGTTTCCCGATTTCGATGAGCCGTTTCGCACACCGAAATTGGAAGAGATTGGTCGTCTAAAGTAGGAGTCTTGTTGAAAGTTGGAAATTATTCGTTTCAGTTCCAGAATGCACAAAATATTTCTCGGTTGGTTCAACTTTCAACTGTCAAAATCAGTACTCATCGCCATCCTTTGTGTTTTAAAAGTAGTAGGGTGTTAAACAGGACGTGATCGTCGGGCTTGAACGACAAAACGTATAGTAGTTTAGACGACTAGTTTCCCGATTTCGAAGATTGGTCGTCTAAACTGGAAGTCTTGTTGAAAGTTGGAATTTGTCTTACCTTTGGTGGTTGTCTTTATTCCGCATCTACTAACTCACTACACTTCAACGCTTTCTGTACTCTTGAAATCTCTTTCTGAGTTGCGTGTTCTCTTCGAGCGACAACTTAACTAAACAACTTTAAATGTCATAAAATAAACTATTCATGTTCATATTTATTCGTACAATACAATACAATATTTACACTGTATAAAAAATTGCATTTACAGCACCTACAATTTTGCACTTCGAACATCATTTTTCCAAAATATTTATATTCTTATTGAAACTTAGATAAATTCATTTATAAGATTTATTTTAATTTTACATCTAAAATTATTCTTTATGCCTTTTAAAATTTTCTTTTTAAACCTAAGCCTCCTAAGGTGACCACCTACATTCACACAATCGCTCGACTGATTAATTTTTCCAAATCGGTCGAAGCACAATTGTTGTCGGTCGTCCTTGCGATCGAATCATCATCCCAGTTTCATTAAGTCCATTACCTTTCCCAAGTATTAGGTCATCGTCATGTTTTATTTTTTAATTAATCAGATTTCTTAACTTCCTGTGTATATAATATATATATATATATAAGATTTGAGAAGAATCACTTTTTAGTAATAGTAATTTTGGAAGTGTTGGAATTATCTGATCGATAATCTAGCCCAAGTAGGAAACAATATTTTTCTTCTATAAATAATATACCAAACGTAATCCTTCAAAATGTTTTTATACGACTTAAGACGAAATTATTATAAATGTTTATTAATTTCAGACGGACGTCCAACCACCGCTTTTTTTCTGTTTGTATTTACACAACACCTTATCTAGTTTAGATTCGATAATTGACAGCAGCTATAATTATTATAGGAGATCTATAATTTTGATAATGTCTAGGCACTTTCGATTAATAATATAAATTCTTCGACCTCAAAACAGATCTCGCAAAATTTATTTGAAATGCAAAATTTAAAGCTGTATGTGCAATTTTTGCAGCAGTGTAACATTTCAATTTAAATTAAATTGAAAGATCAGTAAAATTATGGCTGCTTAAAACGCAGATAATCGGTATAATAAGCGCGGGCAGCAATTTAAAATATCCAATTTGAATGCGTGCAATATACAAAACCATTCTTTGGTCATAATAAATAATTTTTTAATTTAATTTACACAATTAAGATATTATTAAAATGATATTAAATCAACATTTTATTTTAATAAAATAATTAAACTTTTATTAAATTACTGTAAATATATTAAATTATAAAATATTGATATTTTTTAAGTTATAATTATATAAGATTATTTTATATTTTAATTTTTAAGTCGCGCGCATAATCCAGATAATTTGCGAATAAGGAAGATTTATAAACTCTTCTTGTTTTAGTTTATAACATATAGTCTATACTCTTGCTTTATACAGTAAGAAAACAAACAGTATATAATAAAATATGAATGAATATTTCCGTCCGATTTGTTAAAAAAAAATAATGAAAGAAAATTGAATGAGAAAGTAAAGAAAATTTAAATAATAATATATTTTATTTTGTAAATCAAAACTTATATATTTTGTAAGCATCTCATGATAATATAAATAAATAAAAAAAATTGTTATATTTTTCAAAATTCAATTATCTAATATAATTATGTAATAATACAACAAATCAATTATTATTTTTAAGAATAATAAAATCTTATCTCAACCGCTTTAGAACACATCTGTAGAGATAAGTATTAAAATCAACATCGACAGATGATAAAAGCTGGTTTCGGAAGTTAGTAACGGCCGAATCGAATCGAATGATTGGAAAACCAATAATGGGCCGTTCCATATAAACGGCCATCACCGCGTCAACTGAGACCGTTTTACGATTGGTGCACATTGTACGTGGTCAACCCAACGAACGTTTTTACACACAAACGCTGTTTATGTCATCCAGTGCGTGTAATTGTTGCTCAACGGCGAGAAACAAACTCGAGAACGCGGCGGGATGAGAAACTCTCCTAACCATAAAGCTATACTGCTTGAAAATCGCCGTATTATAATGCCGGGGACTTATAATGTCTATAATGGCCCTATTAGGGCTTATGGCCCTATTATAAAATTTTCGAAGGCGTTTTTTTTTCGATAGTATCGAAAATAAGCTATCATGAAATCTTTCGATTTCGTTTTTTTCGATAGTATCGAAAATGAGCTATTATGAAATTTTCGATGACGCTTTGTTTTCGATAGTATCGAAAATAATCGAATTCAATCAAATTAAAAATTATTTATTGGTTGATCCGTGATAAATTCCATTTTCGAAATCGAATATTTCGACATCATCGAAACTCTCGATATTATCGAAAACAAACACCGTCGAAAATTTCATTATAGCGAAAAAAAATGATATCGAAAATTTCATAATAGGGCCCCAGTTTGGTGTCCGTAGAGAGCTTTTTCGGTTGGGTGATGCTTTTATATGTGGTGTTTGGAAGTATATCTCTCCCATGTTTCAACTTATAATATTTAAGGAACGATATCGAACGATTGGAATTTTCTTGTTATAAATGTGTTTTCATCGATATCAATCATAATATGAGTTATAGAATTTTTCCAAAATAATTGTTTTTCGTCAGTTAATATATCACAGATTTGATCAAACATCATACAATAAATTCTCTACACAAACTTTCAATTAAAATCGGCCAACAACAACAACAAAAAATAGTTTTACCTAAAAATTAAATTTTATACCAGTGGCCCTATTCTGGTTTTCTTTTGACGTTTTTATAACAGTTGGGAATTATTTTTTCCAAAAGTGTATTCTGGCTATTGGGAAAAATATTTTGTTTGGAAAAAATAATTCCCAATTATAACAGTTTTGACGTTTATTTTTCCCTATTAAAATTGTTGGGAATTCATATTTCTTATGGTAAAATACTCATAATCATAATACTAGAGTATAAATTTAAATTTTTTATTATTTCCTATAAGCAATAACACCTATTTTTTTAAATTTGGTCTTATCTGCCCTAAAATATAAAAAAAAGCTCATTCATAAATACTCATAGAAAATAATTCCGACCCTAAAAAATTTTTTGTTTTTCAAAAGCGCAAACACCTATTTTTTTTAAAAATTTGTTATTCATCCATCAATATTTAAATCATATTCAAATATAATAACATAGCGCACCATGAAAAAAACCATTAAAAAGGTACTCTAGTGGCGAACATTTTAAACTATTTGTTTCACAGAGGGGAAATAATTCCCAGCACGCCAGAATACACTTTTGGGAATTGGGGAATAAAATATTGGGAATTATTATAGTTGGGAATTGGGAAATTTTTTTTCCCAACTCCCAATTCCCAGGGAAAACCAGAATAGGGCCACAGGTGAGCATAAAAATGGACAAAAATTCATATTTATCCTTGGCGCGGAATATAATACTTAATCTGGCAACGCTGCCGCACGCCCCGAAAATATTTCTCTACTTTAAAAAGGGAGTTGCTAATAAATTGAATGCAAATTCCCCTTATAAAGTGGAAAAATGTTTTGTAATTAATCGGGACTGATGCAGCGTTGCCAGTTAAAGTATTATAAGTTCGCGCCAAGGCTTAATATGAATTTTGGTTCTTCAATTTTATGTTCGCCTGGTAAAAAATTGCTATTTTTAAGTAAAATAATGTGTTTTGTTGTATTTTGTTGCAAGGAATTTTTGTTGATTAAAAGAACATTAATTGAAAGTTTGTGATATATTCTTATTTTTCCTATATAACTCAATAATCAAGATATATAAAAAGTGGTCAATTCGAATGTGATTGTAGGTCAAATTTTTCCATCAAACTTATACCAGGCGAACATAAAATTGAAGAACAAAAATTCATATTAACTATAATACACTGGCAACGCTGCCGCACGCCCGAAATTCAAAAATATTTCTCCACTTTTAAAGAGGAGTTGTCAATAAATTATATGTCATTCCTCTTATAAAGTGGAAAAATGTTTTATAATTAATCGGGACTGATGCAGCGTTGCCAGTTTAAGTATTATAGTTCGCGCCAAGGGTAAATATGAATTTTTGTCTTTCAAATTTATGTTCGCCTGTGGCCCTATTCTGGTTTTCCCAGGGAATTGGGAATTTTTGACGTTTTTATAACAGTTGGGAATTATTATAAAGTGTATTCTGGCTATTGGGAAAAATATTTGGTTTGGAAAAAATAATTCCCAATTATAACAGTTTTGACGTTTATTTTTCCCTATTAAAATTGTTGGGAATTCATATTTCTTATGGTAAAATACTCATAATTATGATACTAGAGTATAAATTTAAATTTTTTTTATTATTTCTTATAAGCAAAAACACCTATTTTTATAAATTTGGTCTTATCTGCCCTAATATATAAAAAAAATTAGCTCATTCATAAATAGTAATAATCATAATAAATAGTGAATGTAGAAAATAATTCCGACCCTAAAAAATTTTTAATTTAATCAAAAACACCTATTTTTTTTAAATTTGTTATTCATCCGTCAATATTTAAATCATATTCAAATATAATAACATAGCGCACCATGAAAAAAACCATTAAAAAGGTACTCTAGTGGCGAACATTTAAAACTATTTGTTTCCCAGAGGGGAAATAATTCCCAGCACGCCAGAATACACTTTCGGGAATTGGGGAATAAAATATTGGGAATTATTATAGTTGGGAATTGGGAATTTTTTTTTCCCAATTCCCAGGGAAAACCAGAATGGGCCACTGGTAAAACATTTGCGTGAACTTCTTGCTAAACTGTCCTAAAAATACAACAACAAAAACTAGGATTTTTTAAGGAACAACTTCACACGTGTGTAGTGTAAAATGAAGTGTTTCCTAATTTCCTTATTACAAATAAAATTCTATTGATGTGTTTGAATGTATTCGTAAGATTACGGATTAATGAATAAATGAAATAAAGTATTCTTTTCTAAATAAAACAATATATGATGATTGTAATTGTATTTAAATATATATTTAAATAAATAAATATATATATATATATATATATATATATATATATATATATATATATATATATATATAAATATATATATATTTATATATAAATATATATATATATATATATATATATATATATATATATATATATATATATATATATATATATATATATATATATATATATGTATATATAATATATATATATATTTATATATATATATATATATATATATATATATATATATATATATATATATATATATATATATATATATATGTATATATATGTATATATATATATATATATATATATATATATATATATATATATATATATGTATATATATTTATATATATATATATATATATATATATATATACACACATATATATATATATATATATATATATATATATATATATATATATATATATATATATATATATATATATATATAAATATATATTTATATTTATACAGGGTGAGTATCCTAATAAATGCAGGGCTTTTATCTCGAGAACGGTGCTAGATAGGAGAAAATGACTACCAATGAAATTTATTATGAGTTGAGAGGGACGTCTAGTGGTGATCTTCAATGGCCTTGAGATTCATTAGTTTCGGAGATATAGGCTAAAGGTTTTTTAAATTAGAATCTATACTTTTGAGTGTTTGTTTTTATTAAGCAATTAAATGTCAACACTTTTTGCTCACACATCATTTTTGTAAAGTGTATGATTTCAGAGATAAGAGCAAAAATTGATATTCACTAAAGCAATCAAATTTTCCCTAAGTTCTACAAATTAAAATGGAAAATATCAAATGTTCTTTGACTTATTATGCAATTTTTTGTTTTATTACTTTGTGATAAAATTACAATTATCTTAGAAAAAGTTTTTTATCATGTTTATTAATTTAATAAATATTCAAAATGTCCGCCATTTGATTCCAAACATTATTCTACTCGTCTTATAAAATTTAGATGAACGGTTTCTAATTCAGCTTCTGAAATATGATTTCTAAAAATATCTTTAATTCTTTGTTTCATATTTTCAGCAGTGGTAGGTCTGGTGATCTTGCTGGAAAAGGAGTAGGGCCACTTCTTCCAATCCATTTATTCGGAAACATTAAATTTAGTTGTTGTTGGGAAGCTTTACCAAAATGGGGAGGCGCACCATCCAACTGAAGCCACATTTCTTGTCTTACTCGCAATGAAATGTCTTCCAATAAATTGGGAAAATCTTGTAATAAAAAATTCACAAATTTGTGTGCAGTTAGTGTTCCATCAAAAAACAAGGTTCAATTAGGCGAGATCCAACTATTCCAGCCCAAGCATTTACACTCCAACGATGTTGATGGTCAACGGAACGCATCTGATGTGGATTCACGTCATTCCAATAATCTAAATTATGCCTATTCACATTACCGTCGCTCTTAAACGTTGCCTCGTCAGTCCACATGACAAGACGAAAGAAATCTGGATTTTTTTCAATTTGTTGCCTCGCCCAAAGACAAAATGGAATTCTTGATTTAAAATCATTAGCAGATTACCAATGATATGTGGTACGCATGGAATTCGTTTTCTCTCAAAACGCGAGACACGGTCGTTTGAGATATTTCTCTATCTCGTGCAATATTTCGTGTTGATGTGTGTGGGTCCTGTGATACTGCAGCTAGCACATCTACAACAATTTCCTCAGTACACTCATGATCTTTCCTTTGGTTTCTTATGCTTCCGGTAGTGCGCAGCTTATCTGCTAAACGTTTAAATACACCTTTTCTAAAGTGCCGACGATCTGGATGTCGTTCAGCGTATAATCTAATCGCCATGCTTTCATTTTGTCGATACTCACCGTAGATCATCATCATGTCGAATGCTTACTGGTTAGTGTACAACATGATATAAATATATATATATATATATATATATATATATATATATATATATATATATATATATATATATATATATATATATATATATATATATATATATATATATATATATATATATATATATATATATATATATATATATATATATATATATATATATATATATATATATATATATATGTTAATGATAGCTTACACTTTATCAGCAGCTGTCCGGCTTTCGATCGCATGAGATTTCTTGTGTTCAACTTCAGGAATATTCCTGTAAATTTACTGTCTTCTCTGCCCTGGTCCAAACTGCTCCAGTTTGCTAAGGTTGCAGAGCGCATCTGTGCGCATTAGAATTTCTAATGATGATGGTTTCTGGTAGATAAGATCCATAGTAATGTAAAAACAATCTAGGATTTTGGTCCCGGTTTTCCTGAAGGACGGGAAGCTCTAGGAAAGTACCTATGATGCCGATTGATTACTTATTATGGAATTTTCGAATACTAATCACCCAGAGGACCATTAGAATTTCTAATGATGATGTTTTTCTGGTAGATTAGATCCATAGTAATGTAAGAACAATCTAGGATTTTGGTCCCGGTTTTCCTGAAGGACGGGAAAACTCTAGGAAAGTACCTATAATGCCGATTGATTACTTATTATGGAATTTTCGATTACTAATCACCCAGAGTACCATTAGATTTTCTAATGATGATGTTTTTCTGGTAGATTAGATCCATAGTAATGTAAGAACAATCTAGGATTTTGGTCCCGGTTTTCCTGAAGGACGGGAAAACTCTAGGAAAGTACCTATGATGCCGATTGATTACTTATTATGGAATTTTCGAATACTAATCATCCAGAGGACCATTAGAATTTCTAATGATGACGTTTTTCTGGTAGATTAGATCCATACTAATGTTAAAACAATCTAGAATTTTGGTCCCGGTTTTCCTGAAGGACGGGAAAACTCTAGGAAAGTACCTATGATGCCGATTGATTACTTATTATGGAATTTTCGAATACTAATCACCCAGAGGACCATTAGAATTTCTAATGATGATGTTTTTCTGGTAGATTAGATCCATAGTAATGTAAGAACAATCTAGGATTTTGGTCCCGGTTTTCCTGAAGGACGGTGAAACTCTAGAAAAATACCTATGATGCCGATTGATTACTTATTATGGAATTTTCGAATACTAATCATCCAGTGGACCATTAGAATTTCTAGTGATGATGTTTTTCTGGTAGATTAGATCCATATTAATGTTAAAACAATCTAGGATTTTTGTCCCGGTTTTCCTGAAGGACGGAAAAACTCTAGGAAAGTACCTATGATGCCGATTGATTACTTATTATGGAATTTTCGAATACTAATCACTCAGAGGACCATTAGAATTTCTAATGATGATATTTTTCTGGTAGATGAGATCCATAGTAATGTTAAAACGATCTAGAATTTTAGTCCCGGTTTCCTGAAGTACGGGAAAACTCTAGGAAAGTACCTATAATGCCGATTGATTATTTATTATGGAATTTTCGAATACTAATCACCCAGAGAACCATTAGATTTTCTAATGATGATGTTTTTCTGGAAGATTAGATCCATAGTAATGTAAGAACAATCTAGGATTTTGGTCCCGGTTTTCCTTAAGGACGGGAAAACTCTAGGAAAGTACCTATGATGCGGATTGATTATTTATTATGGAATTTTATGGTTCGAATCAATACAAAATATGTTTTATTCGTTAATATGAAGTTATAAAATTACATATAAACAAATAAATTGTTGTTGTAAGTTTAGGAAGATTTAGGAAAAACTTCACTCTCATGGTAAAAAATGCTACTTTTAAGTAAAAATAATGTGTTTTAAAATTGTTTTGGTTTTGTATTTTGTTGAAAGGAATATTTGTTGATTGAACGAACATTGATTGAAAGTTTGTGATATATTTTATGTTATTTGGAACCCGTGGAAACCCTAATTAATTTTCCTATATAATCCAATAATGATTATATAAAAAGTGGTCAATTCAAATGTGATTGTACGTCAAATTTTTTACATCGAACATACCAGGCAAACATATAATTGGAGAACAAAAATTCATATTGTTAGTATTTTCCCTAGTAGGGATACAAACCAATCCAAGGTTCGATCACTGGACCAAATAAGAGAAATCGTATCAATTTTCATAGTAAATGGCAACGACAGCATGATTTCGTTAAATATAAGTTTTGGAGAAGATTTCTAGATGGCATACCAATACGTTTTAACGAGAACAATAGATGGCACGCGATGTAATTTTTTAATACAATGACATAATTTAAAAAAAAAACAAGTTTTGTTTTATTTATTTATTATTATTCATAAATATAAGCCCATTTACTTACATTTCATTCAACTACTACTAGTGCCATCTTTTAATCTTCTCCGGAATTATATCACGTGAATAATAAATACCACTTGCTTGTTTTCACTTACGTTTATACTAATCACCACAATTAACTTTTTCACAGTTACTTTTCCTATTTCACTGATTGCTTTTTCCTGATTTAAACCTATAGCTGTTCTAATTCAAACTGAAGCTCTATGCTTTCTGTTCACGTATTTATACTCAATTGGCCTGCTTCTAGGTCAAAGTAGAAGTTTCTGTTTGTTTATTATTTCGTCTGTATACTGCGTCCATGCTGCTGTTCTATAACAAACATCTAGTTATTCTATTCAATGAGAGATGTCCTCCGTGTCCGTAATAATCGGGATCAAATTCTATTCCTCTATAGATAGCCAATCTTTCAAAATGCACAACCTTTGGTTTTCCTTGGATACACTTTTGAAATCGGTAGATTACATCGTTGATTCTCGTAATCCCTTTATATGGTCCATCCCAGCCAGGTTGCAGCTTCGGTGAACCTAACAAATAAAAAATGATAGTAGCTGGTGTTATTCCTATTGTATCAAATGTTGCTAACCGATATGCCATTCCGAACAGTGGTATAGTTTGGTCCCAATTACGTTGGTTTCTATCGATGTTTTTCTTTAGAAATTCTTCTAACGAAGTGTTTAACCATTCAACCATGCCGTCTGATTGAGGATGAAAAGGTGTTGTTTTTGTTTTGTGATTCCCAAATAATTGGCACATTTCCTAGAATACCACTGATTCAAAGTTACTGCCTTGATCTGAATGCAGTTCCATAGGTACTCCATATCGACTTATCCAATTATTTACCACAGCATTAGCAATTGTTGTTTCTTGGTTTGGTATTGGATAGACTTCAGGCCCTTTTGACATTTTGACATCCTCCCTTTCACTGGTAGGAAATGGACCTGCAATATCCATAGCAATCCCCTCAAATGGTGCTCCGCTGTTATACTGCTGCATTTTTCCATGGGTTCGTTTTGCAGGACCTTCAGGTTAGGTTAGGTTAGAGTGGCTGCTTAGAACGCACACTTAGACCGTTACCGGTCCTTTGTGATACCACAGGATCTAAGTCCCCTAATACCCCTAACACTCTATTGGAACCATCCTGAGCTACTTATGTAGCGTAAAATGTCCCGCACCTTAATGTCTGCAAGATCTGAAAGGTTGTGCATTACATACCTACCCAAGTGTAAATGTCTTCTTAGTGCCAGTGCAGGATAAGAGCACAGGAAGTGAACAAGCGTCTCTTCCTCCTCCTCGTCCATGCAGCTTCTACAGAAGTCATTTGTTTCTAGACCCAGCCTTCTCGCATGTTCACCGAAAAGGCAGTGTCCCGTTAATATTCCTACTATTCTGTGATTCAAATCCAGCCTTGGCCACATTTGTCTCGCCCTCTCGGATGTGAGGGTGTTGGACCACCTCTCCAGTGCTAAAGCTTCTGCCCTTTTCCGCAAAGCCAGTCTAAGCGCCGCTGTAGGCATCCCCACATTGGCTCTTTCAGGCTTCAGCTGAAGAGTTGTACCTTGTCTAGCTAGTTCGTCTGCCCTGCAGTTACCCTCGACGTCAGAGTGGCCGGGGACCCAGATAATCTGAATATTGAAATGCTCACTCATCTCGTTAAGAGACAGTGGCAGCCCAATGCCACCCTAGACTTCAACAGCACTGCTTCCAGCGACTTGATAGCCGTCTGACTGTGCACATAAATCTTGATATCCCTCTTGGCTATCACGTTATGCCTCAACCAGCTCAAGGCTTCCTCAATTGCTATTATCTCCGCCTGGGACACGCTGTAGTGGTCAGGAAGACGAACGAAAGTGCTTATATTTAATGCTGCACAGAACAGCCAAGCTCCGACCATATCATCTAGCTTCGAGCCGTCCGTGTAGAATTGTATAGCCTCGGTTTCCAGTTTTAGCTTATTCCCCCAGAATTCTCTTGAAGGGATTAAGGCTTGAAAACCCTTTTCGAAGCATAATTTCGGTGTAATATAGTCACGGTTCGCCATTTCCTTCTTTAGCGAACCAATTATTGTCGAGTGACCTGCCTGAAGGTGTTTCCACTGAGACACGGCCGTTAGTCTTGTGGCTATGTTAGCCGCCATCTGTTTGCCACAGATATCCACTGTAAGAAGGTGTAACATGACCTCTAAGGCCTGAGTAGGTGTTGTTGTCAGTGCCACGCTTATGAGCAAACAGGCCATCCTTTGCACCTTCTCAAACTTCTTTCTATAGGTTACTCTATCCAGTGTAACCTATAGAAAGAAGTTTGAGCCAAACTGAGCCACCAAACACTCACTCCATACATAAGAACGGGTCTTACTACGGCAGTGTAGAGCCAGTGTACCAGCTCCGGTATGAGACCCCAACGTCTGCCTATTGCACTCCTACACGAATACATCGCTGTCGTAGCTTTGCTGATTTTATCCAAGATGTTCGGCTTCCAGCTTAGTTTACTGTCTAAGATTACTGTCGCTTTATCAGTAAACGCCAGTTTAGTGCCAGTTAAGGTAGGTTGGTCAACTGCCGGAATTTTATATTTCTTAGTAAAGAGTAACAGCTCTGTCTTAGATGGATTGACTCCCAATTCACATTTACTGGCCCATCTTGTAATAATAAGAAGCGCATTCTGCATTT
Source organism: Tipula lateralis (assembly GCA_963932295.1). NCBI lineage: Eukaryota > Metazoa > Arthropoda > Insecta > Diptera > Tipulidae > Tipula > Tipula lateralis. The sequence continues at coordinate 35,431,807 of OZ010739.1, read as the reverse complement.
ACTTGATACCATAATCGCCACGTCATCAGCGTAGGCAACCTTTACCCTCCCTCTCCAACTTCACAAGTAGGCCATTGATCACCATGTTCCAGAGAAGAGGAGACAGGACTCACCCTTGTGGGGTTCCCCTAACCACTCGCCTTCTTATAGTTGACTCCCCTAACTCTGAGCTTACAGTCCTGCTTCCCAGCATATGACTGATCAACTTGATTATGGAGGATTCTACTTCCATGAACGATAATCCTTTCAGAATTGCATCCGTCTGAACGTTTTTAAAGGCGCCCTCAATATTAAGAACAGCTACCCCAAAAATATTCCTTTGAGTGAAATGATCACTCAATTGTGCGTACCAAGGCATGTAGGGCCGTATCTACCGTTTTACCCTTACAGTACGCATGTTGAGAGGCTGACCATTTCTCCTGGTTTAAGTTCATACTAATATGTGTTTCTACCAGCCTTTCCAGAGTTTTCAACAGAAAGGATGATAATGTTATAGGTCTTAGGTCCTTTGGATAGCCGCATTCGATCCTTTTCCCGCTTTCGGAATTAAAACCACCCTGACCTGTATCCATTGCCTCGGAATGCAGACCAACTTTAAACAACCCTTAAAGATCGCCTCCAACCACGGGAGGATTATTTCCGAGTTGTTCTGGATTTCTGCCGGTATAATCCGATCCGGTCCAGCCGATTTTGCAGGACCTTTAACTACCATGCATTGGTCACAAAGTCTTGTTGATGCACCACTTGTTGCTCCATGGTATGCTCTCAAAATTTCTGGTCCGCTCCTTGGTATCACCACTAATGATTGTTTATTTCTTCCATCGGAACTTTCTGGAACTCGTTTTAAATAGCTTCAATCAAAAGACTATCCCATTCAGTCCAATATGCCTTAACTATAGGACTCTTGCCAGCAATCTATTTTCATAATGGTCTGTGCTGGTCTTCCACGAATTTTAATATGATCGATAAATCGGGATCTTCTGATTGTTCCTTTCTGATTTCTTCTTTGGTCCACTCATCGTATGGCAACCCAATCTCTCGATCCACCGGGCTATCTGTCCTGGATTCTTAAACTGTAACAGCCATGTTAGAGCACCATGATCTGTCCTTATAAGAAATGATTGGCCATAAAGATACTTCCGATAATGCTTTATGCATTGTACTATTACCAACAGCTTTCTCCTTGTAACACAATAATTTCGCTCCGACTTTGACAAAACTTTCGAAAAGTATTCTATAACCCGTTGTTATCCATCTATTTTTCGACACAAAACCCCTCCAATACGATTATTACTTGCATCAGTATCCAAGATAAATCTTCGATTTAAGACTGGGTATGCAAGTATTGGCGCTGTGCACAACCGCTTATTCAACTCGTTGAACGCTTCTTCATGCTGCTTATTTCGCAACGTCTGCAAATCCTGGTACAAATCTTCGATAGGATGTACAAAGTCCAATAAAAGTTCTAAGATTATGTAGGTTTTGTGGTCTCGGCCAATCTTTGACAGCTGAGTTTTAATCCTCGTCTTTATGTTTACCATTCCTTGAAATCCTATGTCACAGAACAAGGCACATTTCTTTGCACTCAATGTTAACCCTGCTGAATGAATCCGCTCTAATACTTTTCCCAGGTTTTGTAGATGTTCTTCAAAGTTTTTACCCATAACAATGATGTCATCTAGGTACACCAGACACATTTTCCAATGCAATATTTTTACCACTCGGTCCATTAGTCTTTTAAAGGTCGCATGGGCGTTTCATTATCCGGAGGACATTACGTTAAATTGCCACACTTATTCTGCGACTGCCACCTGCCAATATCCACTTTGTACATCCAAGATGGAAAATAATCGTGCACCTGCCAACGTTTCCAAATTGTCGTCAATTCTGGGTAAGGGATAACTATCCTACTTAGTGACTGAATTTAGCTTTATGTGGTAATCTTCTTGGAGCATGGCGAATTGGCATTGATGTCTCAGATGTCAATCCGGTGTTTAACTAAGTTGGTTCTGCCATTATCTTCTGGAGTACCACAGAAAATGCACATGTATTTTTCCAACAACACTTTCGCTGTTTGCATTTGTTCTGGAGTTAGTTGTTCTGTCCACTTCTGGGTCAATTCTTCCACGATTTTCTGTTGTCGTTTAGCTTAAGCATTAACACTGTGATTCGTTTCTTCACATTTTATTATAGTGGATATTTCCTCGTATTTGCCTATAATAATCCCATTATTTCTCGTACTTGTTGTTCTTCGTTACTGGCTTCCACAACCTACAACTTTCGTGTCCCAGGACCTCCATCCAATTTATTCCAAATTACTGTTTCTAAGCATGGTGGCAGCTTTGTTCGATAGTCCAACATAACTCGCCTGACGATTGTATGGGCAGTTATTGGTTCTTCTTCATGAAGTCCATACCGAAAATCACTTCATCCACAATATCGGCCACCAAAACTTCATGACAGAAATCCCTGTGATCAATTCGTATGGTCACTTTCTTCTTTCCTTTGATTTCTGCACCATCGCCGTTTGCTGTTTTAACCTTCCAATTAGATGAAGTTCATTTTTAAATCGGCCGACACAATCGTCCGCGGTTCTCTCGTATCTAATGTTATCACACTAGATTTTCCATTGATTTCTCCACTTATGGTCAAACTATCTCCACCTCTTGCCAATCGGGAAACAGGAATGAAGATCATGGATCATTTGGTTGTGGGAGTCAGCTTTCGTTCCTTAAAGCGGATTCTTACTCGTTTAACGCCAGCGATTTTGCAGGAATCACCTTTTCTTCTAATCTTCTGTTGTCATCATTGGACCTACGGTTGATAGGGGCCAGTGTTCTTGTTCGCTTACGTCTAATTTCATAACAATCTCGCGATACCTATGACCTAGTTTATCGCATACCCAACATATGATTCTGTTGTTGCGTTGCTATCCCGAAACCTCGTCGATGGCTCATTTACTGCTCGCTTCTCATTATTTCTCGAGCTATAGTTCTTTGGTTCTAATTCGATTAGTCGCATTTTAACTGCTGGTTTGATTATGTTAAATGCAGTTTCGTTTGTTAATGCAGAAGCGATGATTTCAGCGAATGTTGTTTTCGAACAGTTCCGTTCGTCTTGTTCCTACATGACGAATACCAGGGTTTGTAGCGTTTCTCCGATTCTTTGAGACCGACATTTGAGCTCCATCCTGTATAGCTCTCTCTTGTGATCAGCACGATATTTTCGTTCTAATGCAAGCATGATTTTATCATAGCCTTCTCGTTCGGATTCGGAAACAATCTGTAACATATCTGCTGGACCGCCTTTTAACCAACGCTGCCGTTTCAAATTGTAATGTGAAAATGTTACACGACATTGTTCCCTCGAACGTCGGAGGCTTTAATTTAATTCCGCTGACTGATTTTATAATTTGAGTTGTACTGCCATTATTTTTAGTATCCATAATCCCTTTCCCAAGTTTTAGACACATTTGATCAGTCGCTTCAAATTGTTCGTCCATTTGACATTTTACTATATCCATTAATCATTCATCATAGTTTCTTGTCCGGCTAGCCCTGTCCGGTTCTGATATCGATTTTCAAATTTACTAAACCACTCATCATTTGATGTATTGCTGCCATTAACTGCCACATATTTAAATTTCTAGGTGCTGGGGTATGTACATTTATACATTTATTGTTGTTGGGGCATTCGTTGTTCCGGCATTTCTTACCCCTTCATTCTCATCTCAGTATTAAAATCGTACTGGTCTGGATCCATATTTTGTTTCAGTCTCTCTTGTAATTCTGCTTTGCTACCCGCTGTAGGAAAACCCCGTACGCTCAGCTCGTTCTTCAGCTCCGACACTTTCAACTCTAGTAGCTTCATGTCTCTTTATTCACAATCCCACCGCTGTCACCAATTGTTACGATTTCCCCTAGCAGGGGTTGAAACCAATCGAAGATTCGATCACTGGATTGTGAATAAATATTCAAGAAGGGTGATCGCTTGAAATGCAAAAATTATCGCGGTATAGCTCTCCTTTGCACAGCATACAAGTTACTGTCATACATCATCTTGGAGATAATTACTTCTCTGGCGGAGGAAGTTGTCGGTGAGTACCAAGGAGGAATCCGTTCAAATCGGTCAGTCACTGATCAAGTTTTTGTGCTGCGGATGATTCTTTCCAAGTACTACGAAACATTTCGCGATGTACACCAGGTATTCCTAGATTTCAAGCAAGCCTATGACTCGATCAATCGAGAGAGGCTATGGTATGAGCTTGAATATTTAGGAATACCACACAAATACGTACATCTGTGTAAAATGACAGTAACGCAGTCACAATGCTGTGTTAAAGTTGAGAACAGGCTATCGAGAACTTTTTCAATCACTACTGGTGTTCGACAAGGAGATGCGCTGTCCCCGATGCGTTTTCATCTCATGTTGGAATACATCCTTCGTAAAAGTGATGGCAACGGAGTGAAAGAGATACTTGATCCACTGAAACAGTTTTCAGCTTCCGTTGGTCTCAAAATCAATGAGTCCAAAACAAAATATATGATCTCTGGTTTTCGAGCCAAGACGCAAGTGATTTCAGTAGTGGTAACCACCACTACTGAGATTCAAGAACCTTGGATTTCTTATTACTCACGATAATAGTGTGGGCGAGGATATCAAGGTTCGGCTTGTCGCTGCCAATCGAGCTTTATATCCTCTACGTCCACTTCTGAAATCAAAATATCTTGCAAATGCGGATAAGTTGAAACTGTACAGAGTGTTGATCAGACCCGTTGTCATGTATGGATGTGAGAGTTGGACCTTGACGGATGAGTACGAAAGATGGCTTCTAACATTCGAGAGGAGAATCATGCGTGTGATATATGGCCCAAAACGCGACGTCGATGGCACGAGTTCTTTTCAATCACGAGATCAGGAATTTAATGCAAATTTCTGATATCGTGCATGAAATCAAAAGACAGCGAGTACGCTGGCTCGGTCACGTTCTGCGTGCTGATCCGAACCGAATGATACAGTGATCTTTGAAGGGAGAACCGCCTTTCGGTAGGCGAAGAGGTCGCTGTCGGCGACGATGTCTCCACGGCGTAGAGAGCGATCTGGCATCTTCCAACTGCTTGCAACAGTATGAAGATCTGGCTCGTGATCGAAACCGTTGGAGTCAGATTGTTGACACGAATTTAATTGGGATCAGGGACAAAATGAGTTTGGGACTAACAAAACGATGAAGGACGTCAAGTTGTTTCTCCAGCCCTCTGAACTTCCCTTCTAATACATGTTTCATGTTGTCTCTGTTTAGCAAAGATGTCATCCAGCTGGGTCTGTTGTTCTTGCTTGCTGCAAATAAACTTATTGAACTTTTCCCAAAAATCATGTTTGTTGCTCCAAATTCCTGTATGAATATATTTCATAGACTATACCGAAATTCCATGCCGTAATCGGCGTTCAATTAAGTTCCACTACTCATTACTAACACGCTTTAGTGATCATACAATAAATGACTTTTGATCACAACTGTAAATCTAACCGCCCAGGTTGCTCAGTGAGATTTTGTACCATCTGATTACGATCGGTGGTGTTAATGAACACATCTATGACCTCCTATTGGAGTGCAGAACTCATAGGCCGACCCATCTTCCATGTCGGTACTATTGGCTGGCATGGAGCTATGCAATGCGCAGATGGTACTATACGAAAATCGGAACTATAGCCGTACGTCCTCGATTTGGCCATTAAGGTGTAAAGCCTATGCCTCACAGTTGCCGTCGCCTCCAGATTGTCGTTCAATGAACGGGTGTGGTAAACTAACCTTTATTAAGGTGTAATGCGACCCGTGCCGACAATCGGCCAGGTTGGGGACCCCCTAAACAAAGCCCAGTCTTGAACGGAGCCCTCTGAATACCTGGCGACCTTCAGTTGTATATAGCCTTACCTGCACTTACGGATCTCTGTGCAGGCGGACCTCTTTTCTCCGACACTCGTGGGAGCAAAAATGGATGAAAAAAAATAATGAGAGAAAACAAAGAGACCGTCGCTCTTAAAAAGACGAACAAAGAATAGATAAACCAGAGCCGAGAAGGTGGGTCTACCTCTAATCTAAGAGGTCTAATCTAAGAAATCAATCGATCCCTGAGGGGCAGCTTACATCAGAACAAAGACAATCCGTGGCTTGGACCAAAGAAACGTTCTGCGGCGAAAGGTCGGAAGGGGACAGCGTGTCTAAACGACGTTCAGCGAAAAGAATACTTGATAGGTGGGCTGCGACCCCTGAGAGGCAGCTTACATCAGAACAAAGACAATACGTGGCTTGGGCCAAAGAAACGTTCTGCGGCGGAAGGTCGGAAGGGGACAGCGTGTTTAAACGACAGCGGTCCCAGGACGAACCGGAAGCTAGTGGAAGTAAGCGGGTGAAGTTACAAGTGGATGCCAAGGAAGGATGACAGGGTATCGCTGGAGGATCCTCGAATAGGGCATTGTTCAGTGGCATCGTAAAGGAGCACGGAATGATGCTTGCCGTCATTGACAGAGGTCAAGAAGATGGTAGCATCACTGTGGAGAAATGGTGGAAGGTGTTCAACGCGCTTAGCGACACCTTCCTGAAGTTTGTAAAGGAAAAGCCGGGGCCTCCACCGTCCTGGATCAGAGATCAGTAGATCTGTACAGACTAGCGATAGAGGGAATAGGCGAATTGTGGCCAGGTGCGAAGCATACCAGATAATAGGAGCGAGGTGCTGGAGACCATTAGGGTCAGCAACCCTGATCTTCCGACGAAGAACTGGAAGGTTGTTAGACAAGAGGAGGCCAAGGGAAACTTTCGTTTGTCAGTATTGGTGATAAACAGGAAGTCCCTTGCTCCTCTTGCCAAGTCAAAGGGGGTTATCGGTTTCGGGTCGGTAACCCTCAACATTTATAAACGAGATGAGGAGGCGGGTACGAGCACCCAATCAGCTGACTCGTCCTCGGGACAGTCCACGGCTGAGCTCGCTGTGCAGGACAAGTCGAGCGACAGCGAAGCTCTGGGGTTGGAAAATCTAACTCTGGGCTCTGAGGAGGATGTCTCAGATGATGACATGAACAGCCAGTGGTGGCGAAGGACAGTGCGACGGTGGATGCCAGCAGCTCGCACAACACCACCAGAACTAGGTAAGTAAGGGAATTAGAAGTATGCTTAAGGTGCTCTGCTCCTCAGACTGACTAGATCGGATGAGTATATAATCTTAATCCAGGAACCTTGGATTAACAAAACCAAGATCGTTTATCTTCGAATGAAGGGGTATAGTATTCTATACTCAAGAGGGTCTGAGAGGATTAGATCCTGTATTCTAGGGAAGGATAACCTAAATCTTTTCTTTCTTTTAGGAATCCTAGGATAACAAACTGGAGTAAGTATAGGGAAGTCCTTAAGCGACTAGTACCATCGGGGGTACCCGGAGCCCCCAGCGACCATTGAGAATATGGACCGCATGGTGGAATCCGTTTCACAAAGAGACAAACGAATTCTGAAAAAACGAATTCTTTGGGCCATAAAAGGGTCCAAGCCGTACAAATCGGCTGAACCGAATCGGATTATACCGGCAGAAATACAGAACAACTTGGAAATAATCCTTCCGAGAGATACTACCCAGTCATCTTGGCAGAGAAACACAAGACTTCGAAAATGATCGTGCAAGAGGCTCATATTATACATTTGCATGCTGGTCCATCACTACTCACAACTATTATACGTCAGTAAATTTTAATTTTAAGATGTCGGGATCTCGTCAAGCAATTAACACGAAGATGCATCACTGTAGAACAAGACATTATCACAGCTAATGGGACAACTACCACCATCAAGAGTAAACTTAGTCCGACCGTTCCTGCAATCAAGCGTAGATTATGCTGGGCCCTACATTCTACGAACTGAGCATAAACGAAAGGCCACCACATATAAGACATATTTGCCAGTCTCCGTATGCATGGGCTCAAAGGCCGTGCATTTGGAACTCGTGGCCGATCTATCCACAGAAAGGTTCCTGGCAGCATTAAAGAGTTTCCAAAGTCGCCGTGGAATCTGCAGTGATATCTATAGCTATAATGGTACAATTTTTGTTGAATCTACCAAAGTGCTTAAAATTTTTCATGACACAATAAGGGACCAGAAGTTTGCAGGAACCATCGAAAATTAGGCAGTATCACAAGGTGTAAATTGGCACTTTCTCCCACCGTCAGCACCTCACATTAATGGATTAAGTGAAGCTGCGGTTAAATCAACAAAATTCCACCTTCAGCGGCGTGCTCCGTGATGTGAAACCACCGTATGAGGAGTTGAACACTCTATTGACACTCAAAGAACTCTCGATTGCGGAAACGATAGTAATTAAAGTTGCTCAATATGAGAATTTTAAGGATGAACTAAGCTTACTATCTAGAAGAAAATTAATCTCAAACAAGAGTAAATTAATTTCCTTAAATCCATTTTTAGACAATGATGGCATCTTGAGAGACAATGATGGCATCTTGAGGTGGCAGACGACTTCAGAAAGCCGAAATTCCATATGATGCAAAGTACCCAGTCATCTTGGCAGAGAAACACAAGACTTCGAAAATGATCGTGCAAGAGGCTCATATTATACATTTGCATGCTGGTCCATCACTACTCACAACTATTATACGTCAGTAAATTTTAATTTTAAGATGTCGGGATCTCGTCAAGCAATTAACACGAAGATGCATCACTGTAGAACAAGACATTATCACAGCTAATGGGACAACTACCACCATCAAGAGTAAACTTAGTCCGACCGTTCCTGCAATTCAACTGGCCTTTACTGATAAAGCGAGATTTGTGGGTGTAATCTTAGACAGTAAACTAACCTGGAAGCCGAACATCTTGGAGAGAATCAGCAAAGCTACGCCAGCGATGTATTCGTGAAGGAGTGCAATAGACAGACGTTAGGGTCTCAGACCGGAGCTGGTACACTGGCTTTGCACTGCCGTAGTAAGACCCGTTCTTATGTATGGAGTGAGTGTTTGGTGGTCAGCACTGGATAGAGTAACCTATAGGAAAAAGTTAGAGAAGGTGCAAAGGATGGCCTGTATGTTCATAAGCGTGGCACTGAAAACAATACCTACTCAGGCCTTAGAGGGCAGGTCACTCGACAATAATTGGTACACTAAAGAAGAAAATGGCGAACCGTGACTATATTACACCGATATTATGCTTCGAAAAGGGTTTTCAAGCCTTAATCCCTTCAAGAGAATTCTGGGGGAATAAGCTAGCACTGGAAACCGAAGCTATACAATTTCACACGGACGCCTCAAAGCTAGATGGTAAGGTCGGAGCTGGACTGTTCTGTGGAGCATTAAATATAAGCACTTCCGTTCGCCTTCCTGACCACTGCAGTGTGTACCAGGCGGAGATAATAGCAATTGAGGAAGCCTTGAGCTGATTGTGGTATAACGTCATATCCAAGAGGAATATCAAGATTCATGTGGACAGTCAGGCGGCTATTAAGTCGCTGGAAGCAGTGCTGTTGAAGTCTAGGGTGGCATTGGGCTGCCACTCGTCACGTAACGAGATAAGTGAGCATTTCAATATTCAGATTATCTGGGTCCCTGGCCACTCTGACGTCGAGGGTAACTGCAGGGCAGACGAACTAGCTAGACAAGATACAACTCTTCAACTGAAGCCTGAAAGGGCCAATGTGGGGAGGCCAACAGCGGAGCTTAGATTAACTCTGAGGAAAAGGGCAGAAGCTTTAGCACTGAAGAGGTGGTCCTACACCCTCACATGCGAGAGGGCGAGACAAATGTGGCCAAGGCTAGATTTGAATCGCTCCAAGACCTTAATATCTCTGGAGAGGAGAGATCGAAGAAGGATAGTAGAAATATTAAGGGGACATTGCCTTTTCGGTGAACATGCGAGAAGGCTGGGTCTAGAAACAAATGACTTCTGTAGAAGCTGTATGGAAGAGACGCTTGTTCACTTCCTGTGCTCTTGCCCTGCACTGGCACTAAGAAGGCATTTACACTTAGGTAGGTACGTAATGCACAACCCTTCAGATCTTGCAGATATTAAGGTGCGGGACATTTAACGCTACATTAGTAGCTCAGGATGGTTCCAATAGAGTGTTAGGGGTATTAGGGGACTAAGATCCTGTGGTATAACAAAGGACCGGCAACGGTCTAAGTGTGTGTTAGCAGCCAATCTAACCTAACCTAACCTAGGACGTAAATAAGTGAACCGCGAAAGAGCTGGGAGAGCCCCAAAACAGATTGCATAGTATAAAATATAAAAATTCGAATCTACTATACTTGAATTAATGACGTCATATTTGCCGAGTCCAGTGCTGTACGGTTTATTGACGGAGTTGCTAATGGCACTGGGTTAAGGAAGAACTGGAAGTGTCTGTCAACTGAATCGAAATAGTACATGAGCTGAAAGCCAGAGAATTTATCTGGTCTATCTGTTCTTCAAAGTAAACAATGAAGATGTGGCAGGGCAGTATGCACATTCAATCCACGGATCTGACGAAGCAACACCATTGCTATAGTTCAACTTTTTTGTTAAAAAATTTATTTAAAAGATTTAAAAAGGGATTAATCGGTTTTTATCTAGAAATACATAACATGAAAGACAGGTGATGGACGGGCTCTTGCCGTCTATATAAAAAAAGAAAAAATTAAGAAATTTAAATTTTAAAGAATATGATTAATGACTCGTTCGCCTTTTCTTAAACAATTTTTTTTCTTGACTAACTAGATGAATGAACTGAGATTAGACGTAGAAGATAGAATGAAATGAAAAAGAAATAAAATCGATCGTCCCAAATCACATATAAGTATACAGGCGATCCTTGACTTACGTTGTCTAAAAAATACTCTCTTTGCTGTTTTGCACACTTATATGACTGCAGCAGAGAAACCCGAATCAAAGTTAAAGCAAAAAGTCATTTAATATGACATCCAATCAATTATTAGTATCTACAACGTAAGTTAAGGGCTACCTGTGCTTATATGAGATAAAATCTTATTTTACATAATTTTGCGAATGTTTTTGTAAAAAATTAAATTTAAATCACAACAAATAAATGAAATGTTCGAAGTACATATAGGGTTCACGATCAAACTACCACCTTCAACTAAATCATCCAGAAATCGCTTAACCGGAAAGTTAAGCAGTTGCAGCTTAAGAAAGAGTAGTTTAAAGAAACCACATTACTATAGTTTAATCTACTTTCGTATCAGCCGTTCGTTCACAAAGGGTTAAACATGCATACACCAAAGCATCGATTTGCGTTGTCCCATATTGTAAATTTGTGTTTCCATTCCGACTTGGGAGTCTGTTCGTGGTGCTATGGACCTTCCCAATCCAGTTGGGGCTTTATTAATTTTGGTACACACTCTAACGACGTATTGGTTTATTGCGGTTTCCTGTATCTTTCAAGTTCTAGGTCACTGGGTAGATCTTCATTAGAACTTTTAAATTGAATGGCATTGTCGAGTTCTACACTACGGTTCGCCATATAGGAATCATAGAAGAACAAAAGATTTGGTGAAAGCGGTCGACTGGACCATCACGCAAATCGATGCATTGGTGTACTTATATTTTGTTTTCGTTGTTCAATTGCTCTTCAAAATTAATTTTATTCGTCATTTATATTTTATAATTTTTTGGTCGAATAGAAGAGATAAATATTTCATCGAAAGGTTCATTCGCCTTTTCCTCAAATACTTAAGATTCCAAAAAAAGAATTAAAATTTAAAACAATAAAATAAAATTATTAAATTTTGTTACTTGAAATTCTTACTAATTTAAATAAAATAATCGTTTAAACAATTATATGATTGATTGTTCGAGTTAAGCCAGAGATCAGATTACAGTGGTTCTCAACTTTAAGAGTGGTTTTCAAATGGAGGTGATTGGTAGTCAGGTGTAAAACTGTCTGGGGGATTAGTGGTGAGGTGTCTGAGGGAACAAAATTGGCACTACCGTATCTTCGAGCTTCTACAAGTACTAAGTAGGCACTTAGTTAGGTAAGCTCGATCCCCAACGTCAACAAAACTACGACACCTTCTCCGGTTTCCTAACCAAACCAAAAAACAGAAGATGCTTGTCAAAGGCCGGTTTCGATCTGATGATAATGACGTCATTGAATGACTGCGTGATCAAATATCTACGATCGAACATAACAGGTGTTTCAAAAGGTGTGCTTCAACTTTTTTGCCGATAGGGACGGCGAACGACGCAGCCGCCAGGGCTTCAGTTCAAGAATGTGTTGCTCACACCTCGTTTGCAACAATTGGGCTTTTTTGTGACACCATTGTGGCGAATTTAACGTTAAGATCTTGGCCTACATCCGTATAAGATCAAGCTGACACAACAACTAAAGCCGTTTGACCATTTGAAGCGACGCCGATTCGTGAATTGGGCTCAAGAGCAAATCGAAAATGATGCAGATGTTCACCGAAAAATCATCTTCAGCGATGAGGCTCATTTTTGGCTAAATGGATTTGTCAACAAGCAAATTATGCGTTACTGGGCAGGAAGCAACCCACACGTGATTCATGAGGCACCGTTAGTCCCGAAAAAGTCAATGTTTGGTGCGGATTACATGCCGGCGGTGTCATTGGGCCATATTTTTTGATCGACGATAACGATCGCCACGTTACTGACGGACGGGGCCACATGCCACACAGCACACGAATTTTCTTACATTACACATACATTCAAATTTACAGTAAGCTACACGCTTTATTAGTGACCTCGACGTGATCGGGATATTGACCGTGCAAATTGTCTGCCTCGTTGGCGTTTCACAGTAAATTTCGAAGCCAGGTAATGTAAAAAGCTCTATAGTTTCATATTGAAATTACTAGAAAGACATTCGGAACCAGAAAGTAAATTCTGAAGTTCTAGGTCTGCTTTTTGTGCTTTTCGACTTTGACTGAATTTGTATTGATCGAGCAGGGAAAACATTCGTGACCAAATTATCGGTTGTGCGGGAAGAAACCTCCGAAACGTTCAGTTCAGTTTTAGACTGAATTGCTCTTGTTAATGGCTTATGGTCGGTGTTAAGCCCGACCGTCGACAAAGTATCTAAAATGTTTAATCGATAGATAAATTGCGAGTAATTCCCTATTCAGTTAATTATTGCCGTGAGGGATTTTGTCTGGAGAACCAATACCCGGGACTAAGGGCAGACATATGGATTACTAAAGGTCAAAAGAGGGCTTATATGAAGTAATGTTTTCTCTTAAATATGAAGGCCAATTTTGATCTTATTTATTACTTAGAAAGGTATATCGGTTGAAACAGCAACTAGCTTCCAGTGCCAAAATCTTTGCAGCTGGAGGGAAATCATCAAGGTGGAGTTCTGTTACCGTGTTTGTGATGTCTCAACGACAATGGTTTCTACTTCCAGGGTTATGTCGCTGACATCGAGTAGTTGCATTGTAATTCCAAAAATTTAGGATCATGTTCACCCGCAAACATACTGTCGGATAGATAGTGGCCTATAGAACTATAGTGGGATCGGAGAGAAACCTCTTAGCTACTTGCTAAGATTTTTATGCCTAGATATTGAACGAGCTATGAGTTCCTCACCCACTACATAAAATAACCTATCTGATGGAGCTCATATACCTGATCAAATCTTTTGAATAAACTCAAACAGTCACATGCACATCAAAGTGAACGAGTTGGATAACTTAACCGGGTTATATGCCTCTTACCGTTCTAGATGTTACTTTGTACATATGACAATCACTTAATGCTTTGCAACATAAGAAATATCTCCTATCTCCTGTGACTTTGGCGTTCCAACCGGCCATTTTCTGGAAGTCGTTTACTGTCAATAAAAAACTAATTTATGCAAGTTTATAGATGCTACAGCTGGCGCGGTTACAGAGTCATATAAAGATGATTATCCTAGTTACAGTTAAGTACAGAGGTTCACTAAACTAAGAAGTAGTCACTTTAACGAGAACTTTGGTGGATGAGTGAATCAACAGATACAGAATACCACTGAATGCATGGGTAAAAAATCGAATGCTATTTATTTGCTGGGCTGATCCGAATTACTCCTATCAAAAAAAAAGTTAAGTTGTTGTGGCTGCTATCGCACACTTAGACCAATTTTGATCCGTTGTGATACCACTCTATACGGCTATAGGTCCGTGTTTTTTTTTCGTAGAACTATCTGCGCATTGCATAGCTCCATGTCAGCCTATAGTACTGACATGGAAGATGGGTCGGCCCATGGATTCTAACCACGGCAGGGGATCCAGATATATGTTCATTTTTACACCACCGATCGCACCGCCCAAACGATCGAAGGTGAAAACCCCATTTTGCATCCTGCCTCGAATTGGATTCGAACTCGGTACGTCCCACTCCAACTGCCGCAGCTTTAACCACTGCGCCACCTGGGTGGTTCTACTTCTATAAATCTACTATGGGATTTCGAAATAAAGACTGCCTACTTGCCCACAGGAATTATTTGAAGTGAAATTATCTAACCCCATACGCTTATGCCTTTCGGGCAAAAATAGTTGCAGTTTTAAGAGAATATTTCTATTGGATGGAGAGAAATTGCATCTTTGATGGAGATGGTCAGCACCTAAAGATTTTCACATCTTTAGGTGCTGACCATCTCCATTCAAAATGCACTCGACATAAGGAACCATCTCCATTAAAAATGCACTCGACATAAGGAAATGCGTCATCATTCTGTAACTAATAGTTTTGTTTAATGGACAGAACCTGAATTATAATTTTCAGCTAGTTCTGATTTTTATCTGTACCAGTGCTAGAAAGTGTCAGAATAGTGTCAGGTTTTTATGGTCATGATAATGAAACGGATAATTTTCAGCTAGTTCTGGTCTTTATTTGCACCAGTGCAACGTGACATCAGAAAGGAACAAAATCCAAAAAATTAAATCCACAAATAATCCAAACTTTCTGAAAATATTTCAAAGTATTTCATACCCTGCCAAATTGTCCATGTTGTATACTTAAGGGCCTTCTCTATGATATCCGCCAGAGCCTTGCTTGTTTTTTAGGCCTACGAAGGACTTCTTTGACACCACTCTCCGTAAAACTCTTTATTGTGACATGCCAAACAAAGAAGCCGATTAACAGGCAGGTCAGCACTCTCAAGCACCTTTACAGACCTTTACGCCTAGAACCTTCAGGAGGGTGCATCTAGGCATTAGTTTCTATAAGACTATTTCTATGCCACCTGCCGAAGTATTTATCAAGGACATCTTTCACGACCTTTTTGGTCCTTTAAGGACTTCATTCGCCCTGGAGGTTTTAGTCGTACTCCAACTTACATCTAGATTCCACTTCCATTAAAATATTTTTCGGGAAGAATCCGCGGCTTTACTTCGGACAGCTTTCTTCATTTTGACAAAGAATTTTTTTGAGATCTTTTATGGGAAAATCCACAGAACTTTACGCCTAGAACCTTCAAAAGGGAGCTCTCACTAGGACTACTCCCGAGGCTCCCGTCATTCAGTTGTAACATATTAACTTGTCCAAATGACCCGGATCACCATATCCATAAGAGCAGTTTCTTCAGGTATTTTCTTTTGTACCAAATTTTCCGTGGAGTACTCTTGGGGCATGTTTATCTACCCGCCAGGGTAATCTTTGATTATACTTTTCTTATCTTGCTTGTCCTTTTAGACCTACGACGGACTTCATTGGCATAACTCTCTATTCTAACACTTGCAATCCAAGAAACCGGCTGGAACCTGCTAAATACGATTTGTAGACGTGATGTTTCACTCTTTCTAGAATCTGGCAGTTCCATTTGCGGCTAGATTTTTTTTTCAAATAATCTTATATTTCGGGAAGAATCTGCAGTTGTTTTTGTATCACTTTCCAAATTATGTCATCTCAATGCAAATATTTTTTGAAACCGTTTTGAGCAGCTTCATAGATTTTTACGTCTGGGACATTAAGGAGCAGACTTCCAGGATTGCTATTCCCGACTCCTCTAGCCATGGCTCACTATTAGAACATTAGCTGATCACCGTCTAGTTATGACTCTCCATAAGAGCACTTCCTTATGGTATTCCCTTTTCTACCAAAATTTCCGTGGAGTACTCTTATGGGCCATGTCTACCCTACCCGCCAGGGTTATTTTTAATTATACAGTTATACTTTTCCTCGTCCTTGTATTCTTACAACGGATCACTTTGGCATCACTCCCGTTAAACTCTCTTTTGTGACACTTTCAAACCCAGAAGCCGATTTATAAATAGATTAGCACTGTCCGGGTTACTTAATTCACCCTGGAAGTTTTTAGTCGTACTTACACCTGGATTTCATCTTCATTAAAATATTTTTCGGGAAGAATCTGCGGTCTTTCCTCGGACAACTTTCATCATTATGACAAAGAATTTTTTTGAGATCTTTTATGGGAAAATTCACAAACCTCTACGCCTCAAGAGAGGACTCTTACTGGGGCTACTCACGAGATTCTCGTCATTCAGTTGTAATATATTAACTTGTCCAAATAACGCAGATCACCATCTCCAAAAAACCAGTTCCGTAAGGTATTCCCTTCTTTATGGGCCATGTCTACCCCACCCGCCAGGGTTATGCTTAATTATACTTTTCTTATCTTCCACGTACTTTTACACCTACGAAGGACCTGATTGGCACCACTCTCCGTTAAACTCTCTACTTGCAAACCAAAAAGCCTGCGGGAACCTACTAAGCACGATTTGTTCACGCGATGATTCACTCATTCTGGCAGTTTCCGGTCGTGATCTCACTTACGGCTAGATTTCACCTTCTTTCGGGGTATTTTTCGGGAGGAACCTGCAGCCTTTTTCGTACCAATTCTCTCATTTTGTCATGTCAAGCCATATAATTTTTTTTTGAAACTGTTTTTAAGCAGCTCTACTGATCTTTACGCTTGGAACATTCAGGAGCAGGCTTCCACGAGGGTAACTTCTGGGTCCTCTAGCCACGATTCTCTATGAGATGACCATAACACCAGTTCCTTAAGGTATTCCCTTTTCTACCAAATTTTCCCTTAGGTACACTTATTGGCCATGATTACCCTACCCGCCGGGGTTATCTTTGATTATACTTTTCTTGTTTTGCTCGTCCTTTTAGGCATACGACGGACCTCATTGGCACCCTTCTCCGTTAAACTCTCTATTGTAACACTTGCAAACCAAGAAGCCGGAAACTTGCTTAGCACTAGTGTATTTTTCGAGAGGAATCTGCAGCCTATTTCGTACCAATTCCCTCATTTTTTCATCTGAAGTCGAAGAATTTTTTTCAGACCGTTTTTGAGCAGCTCCACAGATCTTTACGCCTGGAACCCTCAGGCGAAAACTTCCATGAGGGCTACTCTCTACCAAAATTTCCGTGGGGTACTCTTATGGGGCATGTCTACTCTACCCGCCAGGGTTATTTTTAAGTATACTTTTCTTGCCTTCCTCGTCCTTTTATTCTTACAACGGACCACATTGGCATCACTTCCCGTTAAATTCTCTATTGTGACTAAATTCACTATTGTGAATCCTAATTTGTTCACGTGATGTTTCACTCACTCTGGCAGTTTCCAGAACTTATCTCACTTACGGTTAGATTTCATCTCCATAGGGTAGCTGCAGCCTTTTTTGTACCACATCTCTCATTTTGTCATCTGAAGGCAAAGAATTTTTTTCAGACCGTTTTTGAGCAGCTCCACAGATCTTTCCGCCATAGAACCCCCAGAAAAAATTTTCATGAGGGATACTCCCGAGTTCTTTAGCCATGGCTCTCTATTAGATCATGACTGAATGACCATCTAGTTATGACTCTCCATAAGAACAGTTCCTTAAGCTATTTCCTTTCCTACCAAATTTTCCGTGGGGTAACCTTATTGGCCATGTTTACCCTACCCGCCGAGGTTATCTTTAAGTTTACTTTTCTTTTTTTGCTCGTTCTTTTAGGCATACGACGGATCACATTGGCACCATCCTCCGTATAACTCTCTATTGTAACACTTGCAAACCAAGAAGCTACTAGAAGGGAACTTGTATAGCACTATTTGTACATGTGATGTTTCACTCACTCTGGCAGTTTCCAGAACTGATCTCACTTACGGCTAGATTTCACCTTCCTTAGAGTATCAGTAGCCTTCTTTGCACCACTTTCCTCATTTTGTCATCTGAAGGCAAGGATTTTTTTTCAGACCGTTTTTGAGCAGCTCCACAGATCTTTGAGCCAGGAACCCTCAGGAGAAAACTTCCATGAGAGCTACATCCGAGTACTCTAGTCATGGCTCTCTATTAGATCATGACTAGATCACCATCTAGTTGTGACTCTCCATAAGAACAGTTCCTAAATGTATTTCCTTTCTTACCAAATTTTCCGTGGGGGACCCTTTTTTCCAGTCGTGTTCTCACTTAAAGCTAGACTTCACCTTCTTTAATTATGGTATGTTTCGGGAGGTCTTTTTGTACCAATTCCCTCATTTTGTCATCTCTAGGCAAAGAAAACCGTTTTTAAGCAGCTCCACAGATCGTGGCGCCTGGAACCCTCAGGAGAAAACTTTCAAGATGACTGCCTCCAAGTCATCTTGCCATGACTCTCTATTAGACCAGTTCAATTAGCCTATAGTTGAAACTCTAGTTACCAGTTGTCATCGCAAAGAGGTTGTACATACTCTTACTGTACTGTGCGGTTCGTTTAGGTTATTTCAAGCAAAATAACTAATTCTAACAATGTCAACCAATTCCAAATTAGGTGTATACTGTAATTTAAAAATTTATTAATAATTTCTATTTATTGTGATTTATTTGGAGATAATTACTTCAAACACAATAAACCAAATAATTTTCCAAACATAGCGGAATGTGTTTACCATATCGTTCACTATCCACGTAATTTTTTTGTATTAAAATTACCAAAAAGCGATAATAGTTATGGTTTTATGGAATGACCTAATATGAAGGCTCGAACACCAAACGATTATGTAATAGTTAATGAAGTGCGCATATGAGAGTACATTTGGGCAACGGCAACACCTTCTATCGACCTGAAATCCGAACAGATCGAATCATCTCGTACCCAAGGAATATAGTTTGCTTGGACAAGATTTGGGACTTATGTTTATGGTATATACGGTCGCGGCATGTCATTACTGATGATTACGCGTTGTCCAAATCCGGAATTCAATGTTTTTTTTTTATTGTTTTCTACATTTTGCTATTCGGCACGTATCACTTATAATAAAAATTTTTTTTCTTATAATTGATTTCTTGTAACAAATTCAATTAAACATGAACTTTCAATAGTTATAACAGTATTTGTTATTGTAGGGACGGAACCAACGATACATTATGAACATATCCACTTACTGATGGAATTGACTGATTGAGTTTGAATATATGGCCGATATATTTTAGGTTGGGTTAAGGTGGCCATCAAGCCCTATGGGTGGGACATCTATGTTTCGGAAATATTTCGAACGACACATAAGACCCAAAGACTACCAGGACAGTATCCAGAGCTCGATGCCCTAAAAGTGGAGACCATGTTTCCCAAGTCTATACATTGCTACACAATGGAAATCACCTCGGGAATCTGGGAGTTGGATTTCTCATTGATGATTGGTGACTTTAATGCTAGAGCTGGCAGAAATCAGACCGACTTATGTAATAATACGGATCTATGTACTCCCGACACGAAACTGCCACCGAAAATGGGGAAATAATGATGTACTTTGCGATCGCTTCAAAATCTCTGGCCTAAGGTATTAAGAGCACAAAAACTCAGCAATTAGCGCAATTCGCGTGGTTTCTTTAAAGGAATCACCGAATTGCATCATACATTAAGATCTCGATAAACTGCCACTCGGGGCCAGGTTATAAGGATTTCAGTATGGTCATGCAGAGATTAAAGAAAAATCGTTCATCAGGAGTTGATTGCATTAATTCAGAGCTCTTGATATTCAAAGGGCTAACTTTGTGGAACTGACTTTTCGACCTTGTTCGATTGGTATGGCGAAAATAAGTTGTCTGAAGTATGGGAAGTGGCCGCGTTATGCCCAATATTCAAGAAGGGTGCTCGCTTGAAATTCAAAATTATCACGGTATAGCTCTGTTTTACACATTATCTTAGAGATAATCACTCCCCTGGATGAGGACATTATCGGTGAGTATCAAGGAGGATTCCGTACAAATCGGTCAGTCACTGATCAACTCTTTTCGCTACGGATGATTCTTTCCAAGTACTATGAAACATTTTGCAATCAACACCAAATATTCCTAGATCTCTAGGAACAAAGCAAACCTAAGACTCGATCAATCGAGAGAGGCCTATGGTATGGGCTTCAATATTATTAGAACTTTTGCAATTACTGCTGGTGTTCGACATGGGAATGGACTGTCCCCGATACTTTTTCTCGTATTGGAACACATCATTCGTAAAAGTGAACCATCTCTAGACAACAGCTTATTCCGACAATCCAATCAACGTTTTGCATTAAATGGCAACGGAGTGAAACCACTGGAACAGTGTTCAGATTTCGTTGGTTGTAAAATCAATGAGTCCAAAACCAAATAACTGATCTCTGGTCAGCGCTTATCGTATAGGAGTAGTTGCTTCTTTAGGTTGTATTATTTTGCTGACCATTAAAAATCTTAACTGCTAAAAATATCAAATGGCAACCATGAATAAGATATGCTTCGTTTAATGGCTTCAAAATTAGCTACATCTTCACCAAGGTGAGGTTAATCCATAAATAAGTTTTCTGCATTGATCAGACAGATTTAGCGAAACATTTTAGGCCTAATGAATGTAGTCATTCAGTTGATCAAAAGTAAGGTGACTATAATTTTAATCGGTGCACTTCTTCAAATAAACTATCGTCATTTATTTTATGGTTGACAGTTTGCTTACTTAAAGATTCTAGGGCACGCACTATTTCATCCCACTTTATCACTCTTCTCACGGTAACCGCCTTTCGGTAGGCGAAGAGGTCGTTGTCGGCGACGATGGCACTACGGCGTAGAGAGCGGTCTGGCATCTTCAAACTGTCTACAACGGTTTGAAGAGCTGGCTCGTGATCGAAACCGATGGAGTCAGATTATTGACACGGTACGGGCCAATAATGGCCTGTAAAAACCGCAAAAAAAAAAATCACTCGTCTCAAAAGAGTCCACTCGAAATAATTACTTTCATCGGTATTCGCCATCCATTCATTTATGTATTCGTAGCAATTCACTTCGTTCAATAATTTTGTTTGAATTCCTGGATTAGATTCCTCTAACATTGACAGTTTATTTTTTAGAATGAGTGGAATAAATCCTTCCTCAAGCTTGGTGTAAATTAGATTTTTAAAATGTAAGTTTCCATTTAACTTCTGCTGCTGTAATGGTGTCTGATTCAATTTCCTGGACAGTTTTATGGAAATTGGTAGCTTGATTGTGCACAAAATATAGTATGGGTTCTGCTAATTCATTAGTGAAAACTTAAAAATGCAATAGTAGAAATGGGATGTAACGTTCATTCCACTGGCAAGCCAACATATTGGCCCACGGATGCAGGTAAAAATCCTGATCTTCTGTATTTCTTTATATCAAAACAAGTTTCATCAAATTTTATTGAAGTAGAGGATAATTCAGATATGGACTCTGATCACTCTGCAGTGATACTTTCCTTAAGCGATAAGATAAATAGAAAATGAGAAATTCAGAAGCTAAATGAAAAATCGTTTTCTTTGTATCTGGGAAAATTGATCGCTGATGAAGATACGAACTACTCACTATGGAAAGGCAACTAAAAGTATAAAAACCCCAATTACGCAAATCACTCCTATTAAGAGAAATGATGGCTCGTGGGCTAGGGATAACAAAGCAAAAGCTGAAGAATTTGCTAACCATTTGGCTGATATTTTCAAACCGAATGAGATTGAATCGGATATTATAATCGAAAATGAAAGCAGCAATTATGAGAGTAGAATTCCTCTAACAACCCAAAAAGAAGTTACCAGTGAAATACAATTCAATCTGAAGTCAGCAAAGGCACCTGGATATGACCTTTTAACGGGAGAAATTTTAAAGCAACTACCAAAGAAAGCTATCGCTAAACTAACTTACTTGTTTAATGCTGTTATTAGATTAAGACATGTTCCTTCGGCCTGGAAAGTTGCGGAAGTTATTATGTTACCGAAACCAGGTAAACCGCCTAATGATCGTCCGATATCACTGCTCCCTATCATTTCAAAGCTAATGGAGGGACTACTCCTGAAGAGAATGAAACCAATAATAGAAAGTAGAGACCTAATACCGGGTCACCAATTTGGGTTTAGATGCAAACATTCTACAATTGATCAGGTTCACAGAATAACAGACATTATAGAAAAGGCGTTAGAAGAAAAACAAATTTGTTCGACCTTATTTCTGGATGTGGCAGCAGCTTTCGATAAGGTATGGCACGAGGGTTTAATACATAAACTTAATGCTATGCTTCCGGGGCCATATATTGATCGTATGAAATCATATTTATCTGAAAGGCCTTTTAGAGTAAGACAAGAAGATGAGTATTCTGAACTGAGAGAGATAAGGGCAGGTGTTCCACAAGGCAGCGTTCTAGGTCCAGTCCTTTACCTACTATATACAAGTGATATGCCACAGCTCGACCACGTAAGCATATTAACGTTTGCTGACGACACCGCGATACTATCAACAGAGCAAACTGTGGAAGAAGCGGCGAATAAACTTCAATGTGCAAGTGATGAAATTCGCCAGTGGACCAAGCGATGGAAAATCAAACTTAATGAATTAAAATCTGCCCATGTCAACTTTACGAATAAATAAATAAAATATAATAAATAAAAAAAATAAAAAATAAAAATTGTGAAAAAAACTTCAAGAACTTTGGGACATTTTTCCAAACTTAAAAAATAACTACGAAGGGGCTCATACAATTTAATTACCCGTTCGAAAGCCGGAGTAAGTGTTAACCATCTAACTTTTGAATACCCTAGTAAATTTTATATACAACGTCATCCTCTTCGCAGAATGTTTGAAGTGTCGCTTCAAATCTACTAAAATGCACTGTAAATCTACTAAAATGTAGAGAAATGGTGGGTAAAATATTTTCAACGTCTATGGACTATGGTTATCACAACGGACCAAATTTGGTCTAAGTGTGCGATAGCAGCCACATCAACGTTTTATGGACATTGAGCTGCTGGCCGTGCTGATTGCATTTGATAAAATGTGAGCGTTGCAACCTACACCAAACATATTTCTTCCAAGCAGTGATTTTAGTTTCGTGTGTACATTAGTACCTCGTCGTTTACATCCCCCAAAATTAGTATTCGGATCAGCCGATAGTGCCAATATTTTGGATCTTAAAGCTGGCTTCATGCTTGCCTTCGTCCGTCCGTCCGTTCATTCGTTCGTCCGGACTATTTTTTTTTCGATATCATGCTTGATGGAAAAAGTACATAACGCTTTTGCTGCCATCTATAGGTTAAGTCATTACCATTATTCGTAATGGTTGCCATTTTTCATAAAATTTTGTCGATTATGTTTGGTGATTACTATAAAATTTTTGTTTTATGTTTATTTAAATTTTAAAAACTATGAATGTGATGATTTGTGATCTGTTAAAATAAATTTTAATTATTTTATTTTTAATAAATATGTTATTATAAAAAAAAAATTTTTTATATATGTTGTTCTTTCCTCGACATACCGACATAAAATGTTTGACATTACATTTGAAAGCATTTTATTTCCCTCTTTTTCATTTTAATATCATACTGTCTCTTTCTCACCATGTTCGTTCCGACAAAAGATAAAGTTAAACCATCTTGATGACAAAATGTCACAACAAAAAACACGTCATTTTCAACCAATGAAATTGCTTAAAAAAATGTCTGGACGAACGGACGAGGGCAAGCATGAAGTCGGCTTAAATTGCTTTTTGAAATAACTTTAAATATCTTATTCGAGAGAAATTCCGCTGTCTCGCCTTCAATAGATTCCAAATTCATTTGATTTGAACACCACAATAGTTTTATTTCATTGTGGTTCGATGCATCGGACAGAATACATAGGTTGCCTTTTATATTTCGGGATTTGGCAACCCTGGTGTTGACCGCCCAGGTGGCGCAGTAGTTAAAGATGCGGCAGTTGGAGTGGAGGTACCGGGTTCGAATCCCAATAGGGGCGGGATGGTAAAGGGATTTTTCACCATACGATTACGATCGGTGGTGTGAATGAACACATCTATGACCCCCTGTCGGAGTGCAGAATTCATGGGCCAACCCATCTCCCATGTCTGTACTATAGGCTGGCATGGAGCTTTGCAATGTGCAGATGGTTCTACGTAAATCGGACCTATAGCCGTACGTCCTCGATTTGACTGTAATGGCGTAAGATAAGGACGTAAATAAGCGAACCGCGAAAGAGTTGGAAGTGCCTCGAGCCCCAAAACAGATTGTAGAGATAAAAACAAACAAACAAACAAACAAACCCTGGTGTTGCAATCTGTCAACTGACAGCTCTATCGTAGAAGTTAGAAGTTTTTGAGGTTATACGTACTCAGAACGTTTTGACATACGAGCGCTATTTGTGTTGTTTACAGTAAATTAAAAGATTCATCTGCCCCCAAGAATGGAATTAAATCGTGAACATTTTCGTGGATTATTTTTTACAACTTTCGACGTGGATTAACTCAGCAACAGTGGATGAATGAACTTAATTCAACTTTTGGCGATGAAGAAGGAATAAAAAAACATGCCATAATTCATGGATGTTGTCCATGAATTATGGCCAGGTTTTTTTTGTGTATCAACAAGTAAACGAAGAACTTCGTGGTATGTTGAACACTTCACATGCAGTCAGACGATTGCAGGGAACGAAACCACATGATTTAATGTTTAATGGATTAAGGACATCACTGCAAAGACTATTTCAGTAAATTACCTATAAATGGAGCTGGCCAATGGGTCTCTTCGTATTCACAAGTGACTAAATAAAGAAAAAAAAATTACTAGATGAATTGTATTCAGTTGTAATACTTAAAATAATAAAATAAAAAGAATATGTCGATCTGAATTTTCAATAGCAATCGGTGGAAGATCAGCGATAACAAAACATTTAGAAACTAAAAAACATAAAATACAGCTTGGAGCAGCGAGTTCTTCTTCTAAAATTACAAATTATTCAAACCTAGCAAAATTTGGACTGGATGAAAAGAATCCCGCTGTTGCAAAATGCGAAGGTATCATTGTATCAGTTTTTAAAAATAATTGTGATGAAATCTTACTGATTGACTTAGAAAAAACTTCTTCAACTTTTGGCCTAATGTACAACGGAGCGTTAACTATACCTCGTAGCACTTTGTTTTGAAAAGTTTGTATTATTTTAGTGTTGGTTTTCTTTGTACAGCTCCAAAGCTGTAATCCGTAAGTCCATACAGGTTTTAACACCTATTTATATAACAGCAACTTATTTTCAGTTGACAATTAGTCTCCTACTGAGAGAACTGCTGCAGTATTGTCTGCAAATGTTGCAACGGTAACTTCGTTTAATTGAGGTAAATCTCTGGTGTAGAGCAGGTAAAGACTCGGTCCCAAAAGACTACCCTGCGGGACTCCTGCCGATATCTTTTTATAATAGCTCGGAATATTCTTCTTCATATTTCACCCGAAAGTGGCGATTTTCAATGTATGATTTCAGAATCATATAATATTGTTTTGGTATGAAGTTTGAACAGTAAACCTCTGTGCCACACCTTATCGAAGGCCGGCGCCACATCTAAGAAGATACTAGAGCAAACCTGTTTTCTCTCTAATGTATTCTCAATGACATCTGTAAGCCTATGGACCTGCTCTATAGTTGAGTACTTTTCTCTGAAACCAAACCGAGGATCTGGGATAAGGTTTTTTTGTTCTATGATTATTTTTAATCTTTTGAGCAACAGCCTCTCAAACAATTTCGCTATTGTTGGTAAAAGTGAAATTGGCCTATGTTATATTCGTATCAGTAGTGTTTTTGTAACTGGTCTTGTCTTTCGCACTTCTAGCCCATTTTCCATTGTTTCTTTTGAATGGAGGGATCTGCGTTTTTTGTTGTTTCAACACTTTTGTTGTAAAATTTACAGTTTGAGTATTGACCAGCTGAGAGGTTAATCTTGAACCCAAAAGGTATTTTTGGCATTAAAGTCACCTCCGATAGTGAAGTTTCTTCCTAATTTCTGGAACAAGTTAATATAGTCTTCTTTCTTAAGGTTATACCGCGGGGGACAATATTTTGCAGATATATTACAGGTGTTGTGATAACCAAAGTTAACCGTCACGGTTGTTACTTGCATGGATTCTTTTTTTATTTGCAGTTCTTCATGATGATTAATATTGTCCCTAATAAATATAGCTGACCCTCCTCTTGTCCATTCTGATGGATGTGTTGAATGATAACAAGTATATCTCCGGATTGATACATATGAGCTGCTGGTAAAATGTGTTTTTTATATTAAACATATTTCAATTTTCTCAGCGTTTAAAAATAGTTCTAATTCTGCTAGATGTTGTGTTAATCCGTTTGCGTTCCATATGGCTATTCTTAATGGGTAGTTTTGATGTCTGATTTTTGCTATGGAATTATGAACTGAACTATGTGTAGCAGACATTATTTCTTTTTAGCTATTTTAGAACTTGGTATTTCCAGCAGATTGAGTCGATCCAGAATTTACTTATTTAGTTTATTCTGTTCCTCAAGGCTATTTAAAATTGCTTGGACAGTGTTTTCAGTTCCACACTCACATCCTCTGTAGTTCGCCGGATGCTGACCATTACAGTTTATACATTTTGCTGGTTCTTCTTTAGATAGTTTGCAAGTTTGTGTTGGGTGCTTTCCAGCACATTTGACACATCTTGGTTCGCGTGCGCAATATCTTTGCGTATGGTTATAGCCTTGACATTTTTTACATTGTACTATTTTTGTACTGCTTTTTTTAACAGCTTCAATCTTAACTCGCATGTTGATTATGCCAGTTATATTGTAAATTTTTTCTATTTACTCGGATTTATCAAACGATAGCATGAACAGGGGAAGTTTTCTTTTTTGAAACTGCTTCTAGTCGGTTCTCTCCACTACGTCTCTCTTTTTTAATAATATTCACGGCATCAAGGATTTTAAATCCCTTATTTTCTAGGTCTTCCATTATTGAATTACTTTCACAGGTTGGATGTAGGCCTCTTGCCATGACCTTGATGGGACGATCGTTTTTATTTTCGTACGTGTACCACTGATATTTCTCCGTATTCAGCTTCATTGACAAATATCTGTATGCGTTTGGATTAGAAGTGTTAATCTTCCATACATTATTGTTCAGCGCAGTGATTTTGTAATCTTGTTCCGTAATAGAACTCATTACACTTTGGATTTCTGAATAGTTGGTTACTCCTACTATAAAAACCGGTGGTGGGGGTTTCACCTTCGGTGCTTCATTTTGGTGAGCTGGTTGCCGTTCTGGTGATTTTGCTATCTCTGGTGGGGACTCAGCTTTTCTTTTTTTTATTTCACTTATGTTGTTTAGGATTTTGCTTCTTCAACATCCAGTTAGTTTCCGTTTTTAACTCTTCCTCGTCCGTTGAATATTCATTCTTCTGCGACTTGTCTCTTTTTGGTTGTACTTCGATGTCTGCCACTTCTATGTTTAAGGTTTTGTCTTCCGTTTTTGAATTTATTTTATCTGTCCTCAGGCATATCAACTCGCGTTGAAGATTGGAGATTAGTAACTCCATGTCTTCAATTTTTTGTTTTAGTGCTTGATTTTCTTTTTCTAAATTAGAATGCCCATCATTTTCAGTTGAAGGACTGCTGTTGAAACGGATTTGCTGTTTCAAAATTGATCTCACTAACATGCAAAAGGTGGTTCTCGTCAGAATCCATGGAACCGCACGAAGAGTGTGAGTTAGCCAATTTGCTAAATGATCTACCACCCAGGGTAAACCCTTTTGTGTTTTCGCGACATAGATGTTCTCTATTGGTGATCTTGCCAACTTTGAACTACTTTTGCTTAGGCTCATCCCAGAAACTATTGAGCCTGCCTCGTTAGAGGATGGATTAACCTACTGGGCAGTTGGTGTACCACCTGGGGTATTTTCTCCTTTTCCTGTTCTATTCATTGCTTTATACACCCCAACATTATTCCATGAATAATGACCCACTTTGTAATAAAAATAAAAAAATTTTGTTGAGTTATTTGAAACTTTTCAAATAAATTGTATGCACTTTTAATAATTGTAATAAATTAAATTACGTCTGCTCACTTTGAAAGTCAATCATTATGTATCGACATATGGTACAACGGACGACTGATTTGGCGGTTTATCACCATTTTTTACGATGTATGAAAATTCTTTTTGTAAATTATTCGTGAAGAAACAATTTCTCCGTCATTTTAAATTGTCCATTTTGAGCGCAATTAAAACTTTTCAGTGTTTTTACAAATTGAATTTGTATTTGATCAAAAATTAAAACTTTATAACTTTATATCAACACGCACCGACACCATTTTTTATTTGAACTTTTAAAAATATTTCCTAATCAAAGTAACTACTACTTTAACTCGTGTCACTAATGGTGGTTTAAGGAAAAATGTCAAACGATGATATAAATATATGTACGTAAATAATGATGGACACACCGGGGATAAACAAAACCTTCTTATGTGATATTCTTTCCAAAATGAGAGAAAAGAGCAATTTTTTTTTTATAAAAGAATACGAAAAAAAATTACCCTTTTTGTGGATGTATTGATGAAAAAAAATACAAATTATTATGCTATATAACCTCAAATTTCAAAGCATAGTCTTTTATAATAAATAGATTTATTTTATTATAATCCTTTATTATTATTGTTATAGTAACTTTTTATTTAATTTTGATAATTTCACACATTTACGACAAAATATAGGTCACAAATGAAATTAAAAATGGCGATTTGTTTTTGTTTATATTGTTTTGACATTTAAAAATTTATATGTGTGGTTAAATCTGCGAAAAAATCTAGATTTTTAAAAAGTGCTCGAGATTAAAACAAAAGTACTGTTATTCTTGTTTTTGCCAAACCAATACAAATGTGTTGTAGTACGGTATACAAACTATAGTCATTTTCACAATAGAGCATTTTTACTCGGTTATTACCGAATACCGAGCGCAGCCTGCACAACGTCGAAATAGTTTGTACCACGTTCGGGAATGGGAATGCATCTATATACCTTACGAAATATTTATTAAGATAAATTAATTATTTTTCTTGTAAAGCCTTCTCTTTACATTTTTTTGATAGAATGTAGAAAAGACAACCGATTAGAATTTAAAAATTGAAATTATTCAAAAAGGAGGTTAAGTAGTACATTAAAAAACGGAGTACAAAGGGAGTACAAATTTAAAAAGGAGAGTTCATTCATAAAAAGGAGTACAAACCTCTTAAAAGGAGTACGTATGGTCACGTTATCAAAAGAAGTGTGGTTTCTAACGTTATTATGTAAACACAACCAAGTGAACCTTTATGGTTCTTATACCAAAAACTTACAACAGCAGAGATGAAATATTCAGCCATTAGCCGAGAACTGATTGCAATTTTCTTAGCAACACTTAAGATAATTTGTATTAGAAGGTAGACAATCCTCGTTAGGCGCTACAATTTAACTTATAGTAGGCAAAAACAACGCGTTGTCACGAACATATGACCATGTTGATATTGAAAGTACTTTACTAGTTAACCCTTTCCGATTAAAAATTGCGTCTGCGACACATCAATGGCAGGTCACTGACTTTTACTCCTAAGACATAGAGACAAGTAGTTTTCAGCGCACTACATAGTTTGTCTCATCCAATATCACCGCAATTATAATCTCCAGGTGCATTATTATAAATAGCACCGCTGTCACTTCAAACGGATCCAGGCAGTATATTTACTAGGCGTCTACAGGATTCGTAATATACAGACAAATGGTGTCGAATGCAACCATAAACAACTGATCGCTTCTCTTAAAGCTCATAATGGGCGGGAACCCACATGACCGTTACCTTATTATTACAACCAAGGAGATTCAGCAAGTTCTTACACTCCCCTACCAGTTTGGAGCTAGTTCGAGGATTGTTCAAAGAGTTAAGGACAGTTTTACTGTCCGTACAAAATATAATCACTTTGTCGATGGCAGCGAGATTAAGAGATGAAAACACGCAGTGAGTAACCGCAATTAATTCCGCTTGATAGTACAGTAGGACCCCAAACTGCTAGAGATTCTCAAATCAGGCGATGGACAGTAGTAACCAAATCCAGCATCCTGTTCAGAGACAGAGCCATCTGAAAAGAATACAAGCGATTCGGATATCTGTTTGAGCAAGTCTGGTGAGAACCTAATATCCGTGGATGGATAAACCACCTCATATGATCTGTGGAAATTAAAAACAGGAAAAAGCCAATCAGTTATCATGTTGATTTCTAGAATAGCTCGTGTCCATTCAGTAAGAATTGATTTATGACCTGAAGTAGTGCCAAAAGAATTCCATGCCCCGGCATTCCTCAAGCGCAAGGCATCCGAACAAGCAGTACCTAAAATGAAGAATTGTAACTGTGGTGAGCTCCATAACCAGAAGTGGAGTTGAAGACATGGCTCCAGTTACAGCCCGACCAGCGATATTTTGCAAGTAGTTGAGTTTCCCACATGGACATTTTACTTTAACCACTAGAAGTTAAATCTGATAAGATATTCGGGTGCTTGCCTGAAACTGTCAGAACCAGATCGTCAGCATAACTTTGAGCGGTAAAACCGGACTCACGAAGAATAACAAGAAGTTCGTCAACGACCAGAAGCCACAACAGTGGTGACAGTACACCGCCCTGCGGACATCCCCTGGAAGCTTTGACCGAAGTGTGGGTATCGTCAACCTCGCAAATCACTATACGAGATTCAAGCATACGTTCAATCCATCTGATGATGTTGGGTTCGATACCAAAATTAGTACATGCGTTCGTGATCGAGACGAATGTAGTATTATCAAAAGATCCTGCAATATATCCAGAAAGGTGCCTACAAGAAACTCGTTGTTGTTCAAAGGCGATACATGCCTGGAACAGATGCAATAAATGTTCCTTAATGAGAGGATATCCATACTGTAAAACAGCAAAAAATATACCATCAGGACCGGCAGATTTGAAGGATTTGAAAGAGAACAAGCTCCAACGTAGGACCTCATAATTAATTAATCTGCAGGCTAGGTCCCAATTGGGAATTACCTCCAAATCGGTGGTGACTATACCAGTATTGTCGATTGGAATAGTTTTACAACCCGGAAAATGGGTAGTGAAAAGTAAGTCGCCCACTTCCTTTTTAGAAGAAGTGAACTTGCCATTAGGTAGACGAAGTGAATCAAGTCTACAAGTATTATTCCTGCTCATTGACTTATTAAGTCTAACTGCAGCAGGTAAGCTATTAATTTCACCACAGAAGAGGACCCAAGAGGATCTCTGTGATGTTCTTAATTCTTGTTTGTACACTTTTTGTGCAGCTAGAAACCTATCCCAATCAGGCTGAAGGTTAGACCTTCTGGCCTTGTTCTTCAGCTTTCTGGTTATCTTTCTTAACCGTTTTAGACCACCCGCTATTAGAGGAACACTTTACACCAACTTACTAGGGATGTAAAATCCACAGAAAGTGGTGGAGTAACGGAATCGTAAGGAAAATATACTGATGCTATAACAACTTCAGTATGAAAATTAAGAGTAATGCGTGCAGCTGCAATATCGGAAGAACTACACTCCTCAATGAGAGATGCATTAATATTCTTCGAGATACAGATGCACGCTCTGGGTCTCGCGGTTGAACTCTTGTACAGAGTTCTAAAACCGGGGGTGTTAAGTCCAGAAACCAAACCATCAAGAAAGTAAGGTTCCTGAATTAAGCATAAGTCTGTGTGTGAATTAACAAGCAACTTCTATAATTCTAAGGAAGCTGACTTGCTATGTTGCAAGTTGATCTGTTTGACTAAGTGCATAGATGATATGATAAACACCAGCAAGATAACAAAAAATGATAAAATTTGAACACTATAGGCCCGAGATAATCTTAAAAGAGATCCTCTCAAGCACGTACTGTAAGGATGATCCTGACCCAATAATGTGCTCAATAGACTTTAAATCAACCCGGAACACAATTGATTGACGATTAGCCTCACACCTGTGTCGGACGATTTTCCATTCATTGATGTTAACATTTGGATTCATCACATTTAAATTCGCTAGAACCACACGCGAATTGTATCACGAGAATTGTATCTCGATAACTAAGTAATGTCTTAGTTATCGAGATACAATTCTGCGTTAAGAATTCTCACTCATTCGACTCATGGACTCGCTACAAAAGGAAAGTCAAATTCATCATTTTTACGTCGTATGTAGGGCTTCCAATAACGGTAACGATATTACCGATAGCACCGGTAATGATAGTCAAATTTTTTTTCATTTCTGTATTACCGCTATTAAACTAAAGTAGAACCGGTATTATACCGAAATTTAAAAAAGGTTAAACAAAAAATTTCTTGCTCAACATGTGCGGTGTGCTGCTGTCTCTTACTGTTAAATTCTTATTTGATTTTGTAGAATAGTAGAAAAGAGATAGATATAGAAAACATTCAAACAATAATTGCATAATTCGGATCGTAGTTTTATTGTGTGATAGATTCAAGAGAAAAGTACTTTTGTGTGGTGTTTAAATAAATTATAAAATAATCAGATTTAATAAATAAATACATGAAATATCGAATAACTGTAATTATTTAATAGAAAAGTATTGAGTTAAACTTGAAACCAATCGTTTACTGACAGTTTTAATCGAAATATTCGATTAAAGATTTTGTTAGATTAGATTATCCTGTCTGTTCATTTTATAGGAAATTTTTAAAGAACCAAAACAATTGCGTATTTATAATCCATAAATAAGAGTTTTATCCAATCTGATGTAAGTAAATTTAGCTTTACCAACATTAAGACACACATAATTTTAAATTTTCAGTAACAACATTTAAATATTTCCAGCCATAGCCAATATGAACAGAGAGAAAGAGTCTCCTTGGAAATACTTTAAACGTGATCATGACAGTGGCATATGTCAAAAAGAGGACTGTAGAAGGCGAATAAAAACTGCTGGTGCAAGTACTAGTGGGCATATGCTCATCTGAAAAGTATGTAATCATAAAATAAATTTGTTAAAAAGAGACATCGAGAACTGTGTAGAAGGAAGCACTTTTAAAACACCTGATGTACACCTGAAGCACTTTTAAAACACCTGATCCACTAGAATCTATAAAGCAATTATTTCGCGTTTGGTAGCCAGAGATGGCCTCCCTTTTGTTAAAATCTGTACGTCGTATGATATTCGTAGTCTGCTTCAATCTAGAGGTTATACAAATATTCCAAAGTCCCCGAGTACAGTCAGTAAAATGGTATTTGATTATGGAGACAAAATTAGAAATCAGCTAACTGAAGAAATTGCATCGTGTAAGAGCAGCGGTTCAAAATTTAGTTTAACCTTAGACGTGCCAGCCGAAAAATGTCTAGAGATTTTAAAGACCAAACTAACGACGTTTAACTTATGCAGTGAAGATTTTGTTGGTATTACAACCGGCACCAATTCGGTACCAATTTTCCGATTATTCATCAGTTATGTCTAGCTCATGGAATGCAATTGGCAGTATTGAAAATTTTTTTTCAAAAAGAACCGATACTATATGCAGAACAGTCTGTATTTTACTGGGCTTAATGCTGCAACAGTGATGTCCCAGATCCAGCGACTGTGGTTTATTATTCGATTTAATATAAATTGACGTTTGGTTTCGTCGATATCCAAAATTGAAGTGACCGATCTACTATATAAACTCTTTTATAGCTTATAGCTATTAATTAATTTAGGAATCAAGATAATTGTTTAGTTATTTTCAGGTTCTGGACATGTTACAGCTTCCAACATTCTCCCCGACGTTGAATCTTCCGATTCAACTGAAACTTTACAGAGTGCGTGAATAGCTCGACGAAATAATCCATTTTTTGTTTTTACTACGGCTACTCTGACTAACCCGTCGCTTCCAACGCAAACTTCTATTATGCGGCCTAGTAACCATTTTGTAGGCGGTAAATTTTTATCAATAATCAAAACAATGTCGTCAACTTGAGCATTTGGTTTCGCCGATGTCCACTTTGATCGCAATTGCATTGTTGTGAGATATTCAACATGCCACCGTTGCCATATGTGTTGGTTCATTTGTTGTAACATCTCCCACCTGTTTAAGTTGGATCTTTTGTCGAGTGAAATGTTCTTTTCCGGAATTGAAACCAATGGATGTCCAATGATGAAGTGTGCTGGTGTTAAAACATCAAAATCGGAGTCTGTGGGTAACATACAAATTGGTCGTGAGTTTAATATTGCCTCAATTTCTGTCAATAGTGTTTGCAACTCTTCAATTGTCAAGATAGTATCGCCGACGACTCTTTTTAAGTGATATTTCATCGACTTCACACCAGCCTCCCATAACCCTCCGAAATGAGGCGCATTTGGTGAGTTGAAGTGCCAACGGATGGACTCATGTGACAGCAAGTTATGAATACTTTCACAGCTTGATTTTAATAAAGAAAAAATTTCGCGCAATTGTTTATCAGCGCCTATGTAATTAGATCCACAATCACTAAAAACATCAGTACACAAGCCCCGTCTCGACACAAATCTTTTTAACGCCGCTAGAAATGTGTTGGTTGTCAAATCGGTAGTTACCTCAATATGAACTGCTCGAGTACTGGTGCACACAAACAAACAAATGTATGCCTTTACTGGTTTTTGGCCCCTTCCTCGTCGATGATATACTTGAAACGGTCCTGCAAAATCTGTGCCCACTTGCAGAAATGCTCTTGTATGCTGAACTCTGCATTTTGGTAAATTTCCCATCTCCTGACAATATGGGATTGGCTTAGCTCTAAAGCAGGGAATGCATTTCCTGATTACTTTTCGTATTTCCTGCTTTGCTCGTATTATCCAAAACTTTAGTCTCAACGTGGCTAATAAGAGTTGTGCACCTGCATGATGGTATTTGTTGTGGTAGTCTTCTATCAGCAATTGAGCGATTTAGATGGCGGTATAATTATTGGATGTCTCGTATCATATACCAAATTTGAATTTTGAATTCGTCCTCCGACTCTCACCAGGCCATCAACATCAATGAACGGATTTAATGTTTTAATAGACGTTTTCAGTGATTTGTTTTGTTTGATGGATGTGATGTCTTCCATCATGAGATTGTTTTGTACGGCTTTACAACACAGTTTGACTGCATCCTGTAACTCTTCAACTGTTAGGGGACCTTTCCGCTTTGGTACATTTTTATGCACATTGTAAATAAATCGTTGCACTAGGGCTGTTACGCGAATTAACTTTCTGAAAGAAGAGAACATATCAATTAATTCAATTCAGATGTGATTTGGTTGGCTCTCTGCCAATAGAGACATGCTGAATTTTATGCGTTCTTCTTGATTAGATCCATAGTTGATTCTTTGTTCAGGCCAACTGTCTGAAGTACTTCGTAACCATTTGGGTGCCTGCCACCATAACTCATGTTGTAATATTTCATCTGGCAGAATTACACGCGACGCACAATCAGCTGGATTATCCTTTGTGGGAACATGTCGCCAACTATCTCGTTTCACCATTTCCAATATTTGAGAAGTTCTGTTGCCCACAAATGTTTGCCACCGGTTAGGAACATCTGACAGCCAATCCAATACAATGGTTGAATCTGCCAAGCAAATCATATTAGATATCGATATAGTTAATGTTTCAGTGACTGATTTTGCAAGTTTTGATAAGAGGCGAGCAGCACACAGTTCGAGTCGTGCCACTGAAAGTTTCTTTACTGGAGCCACTTGAGATTTAGCTGCTATCATACAACAACTGTAACAGTTTGAGCTTGTAGGTTGTCGAAAAAAAATAACCGCCACGTACGCCCTCTCACTTGCATCGCAAAATCCGTGGATTTCGATGTGTTTACTGGGAGTACCTAGCCATCTCGGTATTCTTACTTCTTCTAAGTGATGTAGTTGTAGTCTGATATTTGACCATTGTTCTTTTATAGCTTGCGGTAGTTTATCATCCCAGTTCATTGCTGTCAACCATAATGTCTGAAAAAGGATTTTTATCTTTATAATTACCGGAGACAGCCAACCTAATGGGTCAAAAATCTGACTGCATTCTGATAAAAGCTTTCTTTTGGTGAATATTGGATTTTCCAAGTTTACATAATACACATCTAGCTTCGGATCCCAATGCAACCCCAATACCTTCAAAGTGATACCTTCCTTGGTAAACTCTTCGACACATTCAGCTCTGTCTTGTTTTGGTGTACTGCCCAAGAATTCATCCGAATTTGATATCCATTTTCGCAGACGCATGCCAGCACTACCAAGCATTTCTATTAAATTATTCCGTAACAGTTCAGCCTCTTTCACTGTACTAGCTCCGGCCATTAAATCATCGACATACGTAAATGTACTTAATGCATTTGCAGCTGAAGGAAACTTATCACGATGTGAAGCTGCGATTTC
The DNA here is from genome assembly GCA_963932295.1 of Tipula lateralis. Lineage (NCBI taxonomy): Eukaryota > Metazoa > Arthropoda > Insecta > Diptera > Tipulidae > Tipula > Tipula lateralis. The sequence goes on along the minus strand of OZ010739.1, from coordinate 35,395,197 downwards.
ATTTTAGCAACACGCTAAATATGGAGCAGCTGCTGTTCCGTATGTTAACGTTTTCAGCTTAAAATATTTCATCGGTTGTTTCTCGTTCCACCGCCACACTGTTTAAGATGATCCTTATGCACCAAAATTTGTCGATACATCTTTTCCACATCAGCGCTAATTGCTATTTTGTGTAGACGAAACCGAAGTAGTATAGTGTAAAGCGTAGGTTGTACTTGTGGGCCTACCATCAGCACATCGTTAAGCGAAATCCCAGTTGACGTTTTCGCAGAAGCGTCAAACACCACACGAAATTTTAACATATCCGCTTTAATAATTCCATGATGCGGCAAGTAGTTCATATTCTCCGCCTCGACACCATTTATTTCTGCCATATGATTCAGGTCTAAATATTCTTTCATGAACTGCATATACAACTTTTGAAAGTCATTATTTTTGTGGAATTTTCGCTCCATAGCTCTTTGTCGGCTTACCGCTACATTTATTGAATTTCCAAGAGTTCTATCTTTGAAGTTAAACGGCAATTTAACTATATATCTGCCATCAGGAGATCGACAGGTAGTCGTCCTAAAAATTGTTTCGCAGTTTTCTTCTTCTTCCGTTAGCTGTTTTATTTTTGGAATTTCTTCAACTTCCCAAAATTGTTTCAACATATCATCCACTCTGGTTTGTTCCACATCACTTTGACTTATATTGCTGCTTGTTACCCCTGATACTTCAAGCTCACCTCCTAGTATCCAACCGAAAATTGTTCCCACTGCAACTACATTGCAGTGGTGTTTAATACGTCCTGGAAGTAGTACGTTGAACACATGTTGTACGCCTAAAATGATATCAACTTCTTTGGATATGTTAAATTTTGGGTCAGCTAACAATATGTTTTGATCAAGACAGTCATAATCAAAGGATTGGGATGGTAGTTTCGAACATAGTGTTGTCATAACCAAAGCGTCAACCTGGATTTGGTTTTGATTGTTATTTGGTTGTAACTTGACTCCCTGAACCACTAATCCCAGTAACAAGTGTTCGGTGTTTTCTTCTAGGTAGTTTAAGAATGTTGCAAAGCTTCTCTGAGATAAAGGTTGACATAGACCCAGAATCTATCAATACTCTACACGTATGTTCAACACCATAGTGATCCATGATTTTAACCAAAGCTGTTGGTAGAATACTTCGTGTTGAAACCTTTGCATGTGCTAGGGTACTGCTCTGTACTAGCTGAGATGATTTACTGTGATCTGCCGGTTGAGGTATATGAAGCAATGTGTGATGTTTCTTGCCACAATCACCACATCTAGTCTTTGCAAGACATCTAAATACTGGATGATTTAATTTTAAGCAATTGAAACACCGATTGTTGGCTTTTATACACTGTCGACGCTCTGAAACCGAGAATTGTTTAAATTTGTGGCATTCTTCTAACAAATGTGTGGCTTTGCATACTGGGCAGCTACTGTCTTCTGATGCGACGAATACCTTAGATATTTTTTGAGTTGTTAAACGTTTATTTACCACTGGCTTTAATGACTCAAGTGCATCAGATCGGTTTAACAGGAATTTGAAAAACTCTTCTAAGTTTGGTAAATCTTCGTGGCTCGAGTTTCTACATCTAGCTTTTCCTCTAAAATGTACAAAAGCCATACATCTCTGGATTCCGCGTCTTTACCTAATGCCTCTAAACCTCTTATAACTTCATCTGAACTATCCAAAAGTTTTCTGATGTTGGTAGCGTTCGCCTGATGAATAGTTGGTTGATCCATGAAACTCCTAATGAACGCCTTTATCGTGTGTTTCTTCCGATCATATCGAGCACATAACTTTCTAAATGCTTCGAAATAATTGCTTTCAGTGATTGGCATATGCTTCAGCAAATTGTAAGCGTCACCCTTTAAGAATCCTTTTAGGTATTGAAACTTGTGAGCAGCAGATAAATTTGTATTTTCATGTATTGTTTTAACATACAAATCATAAAAAGACTGCCATTCCGTGTAGTTCCCAGCAAAAGGTTCGATGGTAATCTTGGGAAGTCTGACATCAACCGGTTGTACCATTGATACATTCATGCTATTATTTATCGGAATATGTGATTCATCTGGATGTTGAACATTATATTGGCGTATGTACCGATTGAGCTTTGATTCCACGACATAAAATTGCTCAGTAAAATCGATCATACCACTGTCTTGTTCTGAATCTATCTCAAAAATAGCATTTTCTATGTCCTCAAATTGTTTCACTAGTATTCGTGCTCGTGCAAGCTTAGGTTGAAAGCTATCGATATCCTCTTTGTCTACAGAAGCAGTAAGGTAATTATGCAATTTCTTCATTTGACCCTTGATTGAAGCACGTGTACTCTTGTAACCCTTTAATTTTGCATTGACATCCATATTGTCTAAATTATTTCACCACTCAATAAATTCACAAACACTTTCACTTTTTTCAATAGCCACTATTAAGTCAATTATCACCATTAACTAGAAGCTGTGCGTTACTTAAATGTTAAACCTTGCTTGTATCATGCGTGTAATCTTAATAGTAAAAACACCGGATGAACATTGGTTACTCAGAGAAATGACCAATTTAATTGTTTATAATTTTAAATAGTTTTTATACACAAAATAATTTTATTTTACGATTTTCGAGATAGCTTAAATAGTTTCTACTTATCTTTGAACTTTGAAAACATGCGGTGCGTACTCGCAACCCAATGCCCGCTCCAAATAAGATGAACTGTGACTTGTATATAGTTGAAACTTTGGAATAGGCAACTTGAACTCGATATTAAATTCCAAATCCGGCTCGAAGGACCATGTATTTTACAGGGCTTAATGCTGCAACAGTGATGTCCCATAGGGTCATCCAAATGTGACGCCTAGATGTCAGCAGTATATAATTTTTACACGTGACATCTTTTCAAATGACATAAGCCATTTTGTTTTATTAGAAGGTAGTACAGTTTTAACCATGGACAGGTACACATTGCAACAACGCGTTTACATCATTAAAACTTATTATGAAAATGGGCGTTCTTTGAAAAATACCCATCGCAAAATTCGTGATATTTTTGGTGTAAATAATCGGCCAAATCAACCTTCAATTCAAAGATTAGTGAAAAAATTCGATGAAACTGGTTGTGTTACTGATAAACCAAAAAGTGGAAGACCAAAAACTGTACGCACAAATGAAAATATTGCTGCTGTTAGTGAAAATGTAGAAAATGAACCGACAACATCAATTTCGCGTCGTTTGCAAGAATTAGGCATATCTGATGGCTCCTTATGGAAGATTTTGCATAAAGATTTGCATTTACACGCTTACAAAATTCAATTAACCCAGAAATTGAAAGAAAGAGACCATTTACAACGTCGTAATTTCGCTAGTTAGATTATTGAACAACGAACGACAGATCCATTGTTTTCAAGCAAAATTTTGTTTAGTGATGAAGCTCATTTCACAATGGATGGATTCGTCAATAAGCAAAATTGTCGTAATTGGGGTGATGAAAATCCTCGTGTTATTCATGAAAAATCTCTACACCCACCAAAAGTTACTGTTTGGTGTGCATTTTGGGCAAATGGAATCATTGGGCCATTCTTCTTCGAAAATGATGCTGGAAATGCTGTTACTGTGAATGCTGAGCGATACCAATCAATGTTGAGAGACTTTTTATGGACACAGTTGAGTCATATTGATGTGTCTGACGTCTATTTCCAGTAAGACGGTGCTACATGTCACACAACTCGACAAAACATTACGTTTTTGCAATCAAAATTTCCTCAACGTGTAATTTCACGAAATTCAGATTTCAATTGGCCTCCAAGGTCATGTGATCTAACACCATTAGATTTTTTTTTTGTGGGGTTTTTTGAAAAGTCGAGTGTATGCTAACAAGCCACAAACAATTAATGATCTAAAGAACAACATTCAAGTTGCAATTCGTGAAATAACACCAGCAACATGTCGGAAAGTCATTGAAAATTTCGATATTCGGATTGATGCCTGCAGACGCAGTCGTGGTGGACACTTGAATGATATTCTATTCCACGTATAATTGTAATGGATCATACTTGATGTTACAGCTTCCAACACAGTCTGTTGAAGAGAACGTATCAAGTGATGATGAACAGATTGGCAATTGATTACATTGATGATGATGGTATCGAAATTATTAATGATGATGATTCATCTCGACACAACCATCTTGTTTGATCCCAATTTCAATACATTAATCGATAAGATTCGAAAAGTTGTTAAACTGTTCCGTAGATCTCCTACGAAAAATGATTCAATTTTACAGAAACATATTGTAGAAAATTTTGGAAAAGAGAAATCCTTAATTCTTGATTCAAAAACTAGGTGGAATAGTTTGTTGACTATGTTGAAGTGCTTTTATGATGCAATTTCTCTTAGAAATTGCATCAGAAAAAGTATTATTGATTTAAAAATTGATATATACTTTACACAGCAGGAATTAAATGTGCTGAATGAAATAATATCTGCCTTGCATCCAGTTAAGGTTGCCTTAGAAAACATTTGTTGTGAAGATACAAACTTATTCAGTGCAGATGTAACATGTAAACTTATGCTAGATAAATTAGCGCGTCAAAATAGTTCACTTTGAAAAGATCTTAAAGAAGAACTAGCTACACTTATTAAAGAAAGACGAACCAGCTATTCTGATGTACTGCAATTTTTACACGATCCTGAAATAAATTACCATGATGATGGGAATATAGATGACTATAATAGTTTTAATATCACCAAAAAACAATAATCACAAAATTAATAATAGAACTAGCTGAGCGGCTAAACATTCTTAAATATAAAGAAAATTAAAATCACGATACTGCAAATGATGATCATATTGATGATATTGCGGTTTTGATACCAACAGCCACCTCACTTACAATGAAGGAACGACTTCATAAGCTTAAAAAAGAAAAAACAGGCATTAAATTAGAAAATCGCACTAAAAAACAAGGCGCATATGATAAAATAATTTTCGGTACTGCCGATAATGCCGAAAACGGTAATTTTGGAAGCCCTAGTCGTGTGGCCTAAAGAGAAATCCAACATCAAGACAGTCATTAGTATCTATCCGAGGTTATCACTACATGGTCGTGACTTTTAGACCACGAGATATCTGTTCCTTTACGAGTGTTTTCACTTTTCATAGTCTACGCCCTAAAACCTAACACATACACCACAAAACACTACCTTGTCTTATATCAACGTCATTCAATTTCTTTTAATTGCCTTGTCAGTTTTTCTACACGAAAACACAAAAACAGTTTTGACAATTTTTAATTAAAAATTCTGAACATGAAATCTGAGACATTTTGTGTTGAAGATGGCACACGTGCTGCTTGTTTTATGACTCGACTAATATCAACTATGAATAATATATTAAAATCGCGGTTTCGATTGATAGTTCGCGTGAGTCGAGATGATCAAATCAATATCCTTTTAATAACGGAGACTTACGGTTAGCGTGCTCACCGCTTCCACGATCTTACTGTTTGAAGTAATGAGCCAAGCTTTGCAGTAAAAACCCGTTTTGAAAATTCACTGCCGAGTTAGATACGAGGTTCGAAAATCCTTCTTGAACTCTAAAACAGATGTATAGTCAAAATTAGTTAGCTCTTACTTTAGGGAATCGATCATTGTGAAGTGAGATGTCAGAACGTATATCCAATGATCGATCAATGCAACTTAGTGCATCCATCGTGAGAGAAGACCATGAAGCTCCTTCGGTAAATATGTCTACAGCACTCCCTTATATGTATTCCTAAAGATACTTTAGGTAGCCTGCTGATGACTCTTGTTTGGATTTACTCGTGGTTCTTGGATCTCCCGAATGATTCTATGCAGAGCTACTTAAAGAACTTCTATGTGGTCACGCATATAAGTGTGATTGAGTCACAGTTCGAACTGCCCTTCACAATTCTTCAGGGTAACGAGTTGGGTGATGAATATGAAGTTATCACATAATTGAAGAGTCAATGACATAGCATTACGGAAATGCTGATATTACCGATGACTTTATCAAAACCTTATGTCACAAGTGACTGCCTGTTAGTGCGCAAGAGGTGTTATCAACCACAACTGATTTTCGAAACGAGATCATATCCTCAAGTATGGAAGTGTCTTCGCAGTCATTCTGCCCCACTTCCAATTCAAATACGCCAAACGTTCTCCAACGCAAACCTTTGATCTGCAATTCCTGATTCCGAAACCAACCAACCAGTCACTCAAAACGTCGGGTTTGGCCGACCGGTAAGAATAGAACACGGGTATGTCTTTTCGTAAATCAATCGATTTCGTTTTAAATCGAAACATGTGCCGTTTATGTTATGTCGTACAATTGCTCCTCTAGTATTGGAGAAACCTCGCAGGTCGAGCAACTTAAACCATGCCAATCGACCGAAAAGAGCATTTGCAGGCATTCAGACAATCATGCGCAAGCTAGAACATAGGATGCTTGGATTGAAAAGCGTTGGCACCACATTTCGACGATTTATTCATTCATGACCGATGTTACGATTCTACATCAACGAACACCATCTGCAAAATGCGCATTAATGGTCGAGGGCTCAGATACTGCAATTAGTGTACTAGCTGATACTTTGTTCGAGACAATCGTCGTCAATCCATCTCGTTGATGTATGGAAGTAATTCCAGTTTCTGAGATTAGCGCTGACACCGTTGTCTACCATATAACACTTGGATAGTATAATGCCACCATTGAAATATTAAAGCATCATGTCATATGGAAGGAGCGATTGGAAATGGATTCTTGCAACGATATCTCTAGAATTTTGTACCAATTAACCCATCTCGCAGAGTGGTTAGCAGCACACCGCTTACCACCACGGGTTTCCATTCTGGTTGCATCATTGCACTCATATTGACCTAAGTAATCGAATCGAGTGATCAACTTCCGCCGACAACCACGAGAAGTCTGCTGTTTGTCATAGAATCAGCACCATACTGTGGAAGCATCTCTTATTGGCTAAAGTAGATCTTGGATGAAAATCACGTGTTACCATCGACCAGTGCTAACTAAAACACTTATATGTTTCTGAAGTAAAAGAATTAATGGCGTTTTCTTATCTTTCGAGTATCACCAACAATGTCTTGATTTTAAACCACACATACATAAATCACAAGAATATAAAACAGAAATTCAAAGAAGGAAAGTATGTTTTTGTAAGATTTTTAGGGCGAGGGAGAGGGGGTGAGATGGGGTATTTGATAAATGAATAGTTTATGATAATTCATTAAAAAAATATAAAAAATTGTAGCAATCATGGATTTTTTCGTTTATAAAACCATTTTTATACAATGTTGCACTGCTATAACCCAAAACATAAATATTATGATATTTTCGAATTCATTCATCTTCTAAGATTTCATTTTCATTAAAAAAAAAATTAAATAAAATAAAAATTATTTTGTATACAACGTCTTGAAAGTATATAGTGAACGAAATAATTAGATGTTTCGATTTATAAAGTTGGGCTAGGCCGGTGTCGGTCGAACCCGACCGCAAAAAATCATTTCCGATCGTCTGACTATAAAAGGCGACGAATTCATGGGGCCAAACTTCTATACCAGTAATACGATTTATATCAGCGCTGTTCAAATTCGTTTAAATCGCGGACCATTTTTATTATACTGAAAACTGTATAACTAGGTAAACATAGCACTTGCTTTTGGAACTTTCCTAACCTACCGAGAATTTGGATTCCATAAAAATACGTGCGATGTTAACATTGGAAATGACCGCCCAGGGGCGCAATGGTCAAGGCTGCGGCAGTTGGAGTGGGAGGTACCGGGTTCGAATCCCGATAGAGGCAGGATGCAAAAGGGATTTTTCACCATGAAATTGCGATCGGTGGTGCGAACTCCCTGTTGGAGAGCAGAACTCATGGGCCGACTCATTTTCCATGTCAGCACTTTAGGCTGGCATGGATCTATGCAATGTGCAGATGATTAGAAAAATCGGACCTATAGCCGTACGTCCTCGAATTGGCTGTAGTGGCGTAAAGCAAGAACAGGATCTCGGTAATCAATAAATCGGACGAGTTTCATAGGATCAGAGCTTGAATCCCATCGAAATTCAGCGATTCTAAAGTAATATTGGGGATGATGTGGATCAGCAATCCTAATCTACGAATCAACAACTTAGGAGGCACTAGTAAAGACAAAAATTATTTATTTTGGCTTTAGTGCAATACTCTAAATATGGGCTAACGTACTCGTTGAACTTTTCCTGTAACTGCTAGAAGGAACTCCTCAAAATGTATAAGTATGAATTAAGATAAGACAAAAGCGAAGCCTGGATGCTCTTCTGTGGTGAAGTTCAATAAATTTCTGAGACCGCCAGACTGTGAAATCCTGTGAAATACGTGCATCTAGTACTCCCATCGAGAGGGTCATTCCCAACAAACGAATGGAATTGGGACGGAATTCTGTCATATCCTAAACTGAGAGACAAAGGCTTAAGGGTGATTGCTGATAAGGTAGATGTTCGTTTCATACATTAAAGGTCATAGCTTACCCAAAAACCGTACAATGATATGTAAGGCACTTAAGCATCCCTCTCAAGCCCTGGAGGTTCTTATTCATCCCACTCCTCCTAGATATTTTAGCCACAGCCATTATAGCTTCAAATCCATCTCTTTGCTGACCTGCAAAAATACAAGAATCTCTTGCAATATATTTCGGACTTCTATTGTGTATTGCTGAATAAATCGCGATAATGGAAATCATAAACAAAAATGCATAGGCAAAAATGGAATAATTCTAACCAGCCGGCACACATACTTCTGGCATCAATCGTTAAGCTTTACTGTTTAACACCGAGATCAACCATCAGTTAGAAGGCTAAGTTAAAATAAATTGATTGCTTAAACAGAAAGAGTTGGACCAATCACTATTTCTCCTTAACAGGCTGGTGCAGGCGGAATACTTTCCTGTTTGGAAAAATACATTTCAGAGAGTTTACTTGGCTGATCTATCAATGGAAAGCACTACAATACAGCTTAATGTGATATATGCATTAATGGCAGGATTCAAGAGGATGGAAATATAACGCCCAACCACTGGAGCACGTTAATTATAGCACGTCTAAATCACCACATTCCTCTAAACAATGAGGTTCGTCCTATATAAATCGGAGTTGGCCTATGAATCAGGTCAAACTGATCGCTGTTTCTATACAAAATTAGTCTTAATGTCTTGAAAATGTGAGGTGACATCTAACGAGGGGAGCCCATATAAATCCAGAGTTTGAGCCTGTATCGGAAGTATTGGAAATTCTTCAGATCAGTAAACCGGAACTTTGAACCAAAAACTAGAAAATTACTAGATTAGAAGAACTTCAATCAAGAACGACTCAGTCGAGGGAGCGGGGATAAAATCAACAGATAATCACACCCTCCTTATAGGGAGCCTCATCGGAATGATGGAACTATGAGTATATGCTTATTGTTCTTTATGCTATAAGAGACTAGATCGTAACAACTTCTCTGAATTCTTTTTCACTAATGGTCTGTTATACGGGAATTTGACGAGCTGGTCGGTTAAGATGATTGTTTAACCACCCAGGTGGCGCAGTGGTTAAAGCTGCGGCAGTTGGAGCGGGAGGTACCGGTTTCGAATCCCGATAGGGGCAGGATGCAAAAGGGATTTTTCACCATTTGATTACAATCGGTGGTGTGAATGAACACAACTATGACCCCCTGTTGGAGTGCAGAATCCATGGGCCAACCCATCTTCCATGTCAGTACTATAGGCTGACATGGAGCTATGCAATGTGCAGATGGTTAGGTAAATCGGACCTATAGCCGTACGTCCTCGAATTGGCTGCAAAGCGTAAGGTAAGGACGTAAATAAGCGAACCGCGAAAGAGTTGGGAGTGCCTTGAGCCCCAAAACAGATTGAATAAAAATAAACAAAAAAATGAAGGTAATTGTTTATGGGAATGGTAATAATATTGTAGTGTTCGGCCGATTCTATTCTCTCAGTTTTATGTGAATTTACCTCAGAATGACCTCTCGGTTCTAAAGAATGTTATCTTGAACTTTTCAGGCACATCGAAATACCTGGGTTTTATCTTGGAACTAAGCTGGAAACCTAATATAATGGAAAGCCTAGGGGACTAATATAGCTCGCTACTACTTCAACCATATGACTCATTTTTTTGTATGGTTGGTGTATGTGGTCTACCCTAGACATAACGACCCATCTTAAATGTATAATGAAGGTACTAAGAACGGTCTCCTTGTGTAAGAATAGTGTACTTAATCTCTCTATATTATACTTCACTTCCTGGGATATTATAGGTAAACAAACGACTTTGAGCTGATAAAGCTCAAAACATTCCATTTGGACATGTGGACATAGGTTAGGTTAGGTTAGGTTGAGTGGCTGCTAAAGCACACTTAGACCGGCGACGGTCTGTTGTGATACCACAGGATCTTACTTCCCTATTACCCTTATGAGAACCGGTACGGGCTACTTGCGTAGAGTGATAAGTCTCACACCTTACAGTTTTAGAGATCAGAGAGGCAGTCCATTAAGAATTTACTCAAATATTCATGTCTTTTGTGTGCCAAAGCCGGGCATGAGCATAGGAGGTGGACTACCCAACTTGCCCTTGCCGGTAACAGTTGGTGAGTTGTACTACTCCGCGCTAGTTCGCAGTTTCTCAAGTGGCCGGAGACCCAGACTATCTGAATGTTGAAATGCTCACTCATCTCGCTTAGAGACGAGCGGCAACCCAACGCCACTCTAAACGTCAGAGAAACAGAGTCTAGTGACTTGATTGCCGCCTGACTGTCCACATAAATTGCGATATATCACTCGATGATACACTAGGTCTCAACCAGTTCAGGATCCTCTCAATCGCTATCACCTCTGCCTGGTACACGCTGCAGTGATCAGATAGACGAACTGCTATATCTATTCTAATTTATCACAGAAGACTCCAGCTCCTACTCCGTAAAGGAACATGGTAGGTTTGCAGTTCTTTACATCCGTAAAGAACTGCAATGCTTCCGTTCCCACTACCGACCCACTCGTCCAAGATAGCCTTGAGAGGCAGGTAGTTCGGAATCTTTTCTCGAAGCATAAAGTCCGTGTAACATAGTCTAGAATCGCCAGTTCTTTCCTCATCGATCTAACTATCTTCGAGTGTCCTGTCTGCACACATTATCACTGAGATATAGCTGATAGTCTAGTGGCCGTAATCGCCACCATCTGCTTACCATAAATGTCCACGGGGAGAAGATAAAACATGTGCATGCAGGCCGTTATTTGCACCTTCTCGATCTCTTTTCTGTTCGTTACTTTATCAAGAGCTGGCCACCACACGCTCACCCCATATATAAGTACAGGTCTTACTATATACGGAAGTAAATAAACAGTGTACCAGCTCTGGCTTCAAGCCCCATCTCTTTCCAATAAGTTGGACTTCCAGCTAAGCTTACTATCAAAGATTACGCCTAGAAATCTAGCATTGTCAGTAAAAGCTGGTCTCGCGCCATTTAAGAGAGGTGGATCTACTGCCAGGATTTTATGTTTCGTAGTAAATAGTACCAGATCAGTTTTGAAGGAGCTAATTGCCAGTTCACATTTGATGGCTGAACTCGTAATGATTAGGAGGGAATTTTGGATTACATCCGTCACCGTAAGCAATCACTCCGATCCCTCCTCTCTCTCTCTCTCTCTCCAGCTCTAACAGCAACCCATTGATTGTTATGTTCCAGAGGAGAAGAGACAGGACACCTTCCTGTGGGGTTCCCTTAGTCACCCACCTCCTGATCGTGGTTTCCCCCAGCTCCGAGTTAACCATTCTGTACTCAAGCATGTGATTGATTAACACACTTACAGGGTACTCCACCCCTAGGAGCGACAATCCCTCCAGAATTGCCTCCGTTTTAACATTGTTAAAGGCGCCCTCAATACCAAGGAACGCCACCATACAAAACTCTTGAGAATATTGATTTCTCCAACTTACTAGGGGATGCAGAGCTGTGTCCACTATTTTGAGCGTATTTAGATATTCACCAGCCTTTCCAAGGCTTTCAGTAGAAAGGATGATAGAGTTATTGGTCTTAAGACTTTTGGGTAGCCCTGTGAGCATTTACCCGCTTTAGGAATAAAAATCACTCTGACCTCCGTCCACCTCCGTGGAATTCATACTAGTTTAAAACACCCATTGTTGATTACTCCCAGCCAGAGGAGCATAATCCACGAGTTTTTCTGAATCTCCGTAGGAATAAATTGGTCAGGACCAGCCGATTTGTAGGGTTTGAACCCTTCCAGTTCCCATAGGATCCGTTCTTTGGTTACAATATCTTCTATGCGAAGTGAATGTGCTTCTTGATGAGTACTAGTCCCTCTCGGGTCTTCGAAGCTTTCTGGAAAGTGGGTTTCGATGAGAAGTTTTAAAGATTCTTCACTAGAAGCAGTCCAGGATTCATCCGGTTTAATTAAATAACTGAGACTGGTAGGATTGGAAGACAGAATCTTCCTAAGAGGAGAGGTCTCAGAGAGTCTCCATAACCTCCTCTGTGCCTTTCTTAGTTATTTTTTGTATACTTTATTTTTAGGTCCTCCTTGTAGGAGTCTCAGTCCTGAGCCTCTCTCGTACTTTTGGCTCTATTAAATGCTGTCGCTTTCCGGTAGGTCCCCAGTTCCTTGGATCACCATGCCGGTTTTTGCTTGCCGCTGGTCTTAACTATTGGAGCAGTAATGTTGAAGAACTGAATGCAGTCATTAGTGAAAGTGTCCACTATGCAGTTCAGTTCCTCTCTTGTCGCTGGTGGCTCTGGGATCTCTGGTGTTAGTAGTTCTGGACATAGAACCCTTATCTAATCTACAAACCATTAGTATTCCTATACTAACATGGACTGTAATATGTCGCCTGAGAGGAAACCATCATTGTGAGGAAGTATAAGATGTGTGGGTCCACTTCCAATCATTGAATTAAATAAAATTTTATCTAGTGCCTGCTTGAAGAGTATGACACAACTGTTTAAATGATTGACCTTAAACTTGTTTTCTCAATTCTGGCGTAAGTCGTGACCTGAGAGATATTTTTGAATACTTAAATTGTATGTCAACTTAGATGCAACCCACTTAGGATTTTAGAAGTCATGATAGAATCTCAAATTTTACACAAAACCCATTCACCGATGATTATGATTCATGGAGCGGCTCAGCACTATAGCCTGGCATAGAGATATGAATCGGAACTATAAAGCCGTGCGTCCTCGATTTTGCTGTAATGTCGTATCGTAGAAAAATAAGCGACTCACGATACAGCTTTGAGCCCCAAAACAGATTGCAAAGATAGACACAAACAGACATCGGACGAACTTTTTTAAAGCTCGATTGGCACATTGTGACATCCCTTCCCAGACGTGCACTCTCAGTTTCGTAATTTGTTTGTTCTTCTTATGAAGTCCAATATATCTGGTATCCTCAAGGTCATCAGTTGATCCTCAAATAAGAATTGTGCTCCAAAGCAGTGCAGTCTATTTGAAGAGTATGAAGAAGAGGCACAAGAAGTCCTCAACAGTTTCGTTTTCTCCTCCCACACACTGTTGGCAGTTTATGATGTTCCGAGTTTTCATTCGGCCCATATGATTATTCAGGGAATAATGCCCCTTGTGAGAATGTCAACCAAGATCCTCAAAGTGCGTGTATCATAATTCAAGAAGGACGGGGATTTTTGCTGATTTATTGATCCAAAGAAGATTTTGGATATTCGACATTAGATCAGGCTATCTCATTCCTTTTAACGCAGATCACCAAAGTGATAGTCAATTTCTCGTTTAAGAGGTAACAACGTTACTGCTAAGGCTGGCTCAGGCCCAACGAAAGTGGAAGCTGCGTCCAAATGAGCTAATTTATCAGTCAATATATTTTTTTTGATACCCATATGATTGGACCTCATCAACCCGGCACCAGCTAGATTACAGCATACTGGCTCGTCAGTATAGATCATCATATCGTCACCGGAGTGGTAGGGTGGGCTATTATAGTCCCATATGTGATTTTCGGTAATAATTACACAAAATAATTTCCTAAATACGTGCTTCGTCACCATAGTGTCTGCGAGCCCTCCATATTTGACAGTGCCTAGAAGAACTACGATAGGCCACCAAATAAGTGCGGCAAATGAGATCACCAAAACGTATTGTCAAAACGTATGTCCATGATTTATCAAATAACTGTTTGCGTTTCCACTAAATATTGCATGCTCTGTTACATTATTTTCTATATGCTTTGCGAAGTAATCTTCCGATCTAACCAGATCCTCAGATACTTGACTTCCGAAGAGAGTGGGATCGTATATGAGCCCCAATTTTTGGAAGACTAAAGACCAATTTTTGGAAGACTTTCTAAAAGTGCTACGTCTAGTTAAAAGAACCATCTCAGTTCTCCCAGGGTTAACTGACATAACCCTGGCATCAAAATCAGTTGTTGTTTAGTTGTACTAGGAGTGAGTTGACCAGAAGACACCACAAGAGTGGAGACAAAACTCCACCCTGAAGACATCCCTTTCGGGCAGTCACCATCGTCATATCACTATCTAAATATATACAGTAATTCTTCTTGACCTAAGCCTGGCACGAAAGCACTTTCAGCTGCAGAGATCATTGTCCAGAAACGCTCCCAAGGCAAATTTCTTGTTGTCCAGCGATTTTTCAATCCACCCAACGACTTCATGAAGTACTGGTTTTTGCGTGTTGTGTGTAATATATGGGATTTTCTAATGGTGAATTATCCCAAAGTACCCATGTAAGTAGAAAAGAGGACAGGCTCATAGGTCGAAAACTTTCTATTCTTTCCATCCCTGGGGATGAACACTACGCAGACTTTTCTCCATGATCTTGAAATGTAACCCAGAGTGGCTCTAGGAAATGTGGTCTAGGATAATTATCACTTTTGAGAAAATGAGTTTCCATTAGAATCTCTAAAGATTCCTGATTTGTAATCGTGTGAGTTGCATCAGGTTTCTCTATAGTTCCGATAGTGACAGTTCCTCATAGAAGGATCTCCATTTTGAAGTTTTTTGCACTTCGGTTACATTTCTTGTACTCTCTTTGTGAAGATTTGTGCAAGTCCCAATAAACCGTTGAACCGGATTTCATAGATGTTTCCTCAGTCTGCCCAATTCCCTAGTCCACCATGCTGTTCAAGTTCTTTTAGGCT
The DNA here is from genome assembly GCA_963932295.1 of Tipula lateralis. NCBI lineage: Eukaryota > Metazoa > Arthropoda > Insecta > Diptera > Tipulidae > Tipula > Tipula lateralis. Next base: position 35,379,966 of record OZ010739.1, on the reverse strand, counting down.
TACTTAGAGGACAGCTCTTCTCATAGGCACTAATAAGTGCTTCTACAAGCTTGTCAGCTGCTCGTTCCATTCCTCCGCACTTTCTGATTTTCATTGCCGAAGATAGAAGTGACTGGTTAAGGTGGAGTCTATAAAGTTCCCAATCAATGTTTTTTGTGTTTCTAAATTCTCTAACTTTAGGTTTATCGCTTGTAAGAGAGAAGGAGATGTAGCGATGGTCAGAGAGAGTAATGTGGGCAAGAGTAATATCAATTACTTCTTGCCTTGATGATGTCAAAAAGGTAGGTCTATTGATAGGTATTCCAAGAGGTAACTGCCCCGAGGATTACGCGATGTGAGTTTGGGAAATAAGAAGAGATCACTAGATCCTCACGTCGAGTACCCTGTTCCTTTACTTAGGAACGAACTTACTCCCGAGCAAAACAGTCCATCTCATGTAAGGGTTTACTTCAAGAGGAAGCGTCTAGGCAAAGTCGCACCTTAGCGTTTGCTTTGCCAGGCAAAGCCATTGGAGAGCACCAGGGACACGAACTTTCTTGTATCACTTCCATTGCAAGCATACGATCCAGCTCCTGAATCATCTTCGCCTGGACAACAGGTGAAACCGCATAAAATCGTTGCTTCACAGCCTTTGCATCACCTGTATCGATCGTGTGAGTGACTAACGACGTTTGACCCAAACCCAACTTTTCAGAACTGGGTAATACACTTATTACTTCATGAACTCTTGCCGATTGATCAGGTGTTCCCAGGTATTCCCATTCCCCTCGTTAAGTTTTCCGCCCTATAATTGCAATGTCTACAGAAAGAAAAATCTCCTGGTAAAGAATAACCGCATCGCCAGCAATGAGAAGATCGATTCATATTATATGGATAATTCGAAAAGATCTCCGGAGCAACAGGTTGATAACCAAGTGACTTTCTATTATTAGGTTCCAAAATCTGAGGAATATTGTATGGTGGAGTTGGATAATTTAACTGAGAAGGATGGACGGTTGCAGGACTATGTAATTCATGGACATTTCGAGAAGCCCGGTCCCATATCAAGCTCGGGATTATACCCCACATCTATTTATCATACTGGATACGGATTGGACTAATTCTCCTGCCACGGCTAGTTTAAGCCCAGGTCGCATATTCTTACGTAATATTTCTACTAATTTACTCTCCGTTAATGCCACTCTCAATGGATGTGATAAACTGAGAACGTTGTAGTAGAAATCGACGAATGCCTCCTTCGTCTTTTGTTTTCGTTGATCTATCAAATTTCTCATATCACTGTCTGAACGACCGTCCTGGAACCGATGACTAAAGCCGTCCTTTAAAAGTTTCCATGAACTTATGGGGCTTCGTTCCAACAAAATCCAGTAATGTTCTAAAACAACCCTCTGCAATGCCATGCGTCTCGGCCAATAATTCTATCCGAAAGAAAAACTTATGTACCGATATACCACTTACAGAACCGTCAAAAGACCGATTCCAATGTTGCACCTCTCGTGCGAGCGATGAGCGGCTAAGTCCGAATGTAGAATTATGTGGAGAAGTACCTTGATAATTCATTGTAGCTGGGTTTCCAGTCACTAATGGAACATGTGAATTTATTAACGATGTGGGAAACGTGGGTTTTAAATGAGGTGCTGGGAAACCTGGGCTGTTTATGATACCGAGGTTGCATAGTTTGATCTGAACGACGGGAGAGCCATAGGATCTCCAGCAGATGGAATGGTTCTTACATGAGTGGTTGTAAATCCAACTTTCCGCTTTATAGTTTGGTCCGCACCTGAAGCTTGCTGAGCTGGATTAGGGACATTTTCGTCTAATACCGGAGAAAGATTATTAGACCGAGGTGAGCTAGTACATCCATTATCAGATGAGTTTTGTTCATTCTCGTCAATTCGTATTTGTGGAGCGCGTTTAAGGTCTCTAGAGATTCGTTGAGTGTCGTTGGATCTTTAAGCCTAGTAATTAGTTCACAAAAAGAGCCTGACAAGACGCTGTTAATTGTGTTACGGAGGTTTGAACCGATTTGGAACTCACCATTCGTGACAAACTGGATTCAACATGAAGCTCGCTATTCGTCCACTGCTGAAATCAAAATATCTTGCAAATACGGATAAGCTGAAATTGTACAGAGTGTTGATCAGACCCGTTGTCATGTATGGATGTGAGAGTTGGACCCTGACGGATGAGTACGAAAGATGGCTTCTAACATTCGAGAGAAGAATCATGTCGTGCATGAAATCAACGGACAGCGAGTACGCTGGCTCGGACACGTTCTGCATGCTGATCCGAACCGAATGATATAGCGAACCTTTAAGGGAGAACCGCCTTTCAGTAGGCGAAGAGGTCGCTGTCGGCGACGATGGCTCCACGGCGTAGAGAGGGATCTGGCATCTGCAAACTGTCTACAACGGTTTGCAAAGCTGGCTCGTGATCGAAACCGATGGAATCAGATTGTTGACACGGTACGGGCCAATAATGGCCTATAAAAATTCTTAAAAAATCGAAGCTGGGTCTGATCAGAGTGTTCCTGCAGTTGATGATGGAGCAATCTTAATTTATTGGTACAAATGACCATTTTATCTTCTATCAGCATCGGTCGCTTCAATTTCAAAAAACCATTGTAATTCGTCGATCTGAAATCTGATAGGACCTCAAAATTTTTCCCCACACCCTAACCCTGAGCTCCAGCCGGTATAGTTTTTGTTTTTTTTTGTTTATTTCTATGCCATATGTTTTGAGGCTCAAGGCACTCCCAACTATTTCGCGATTCGCTTATTTACGTCCTTACCTTACGCTTTACAGCCAAATCGAGGACGTACGGCTATAGGTCCGATTTTCCTAACCATCTGCACATTGCATAGCTCCATGCCAGCCTATAGTACTGACATGGAAGATGGGTCGGCCCATGGATTCTGCACTCTAAGGTCATAGTTGTGTTCATTCACACCACCGATCGTAATCAAGTGGTGAAAAATCTGCCCCTATCGGGATTCGAACCCGGTACCTCCCGCTCCAACTGCCGCAGCGTTAACCACTGCGACACCTGGGTGGTCAGCCGGTATAGTTACTAACCAAGTCTGCGTTTTTCGGTCATTATGAACAGGTACCCTAACCTATATATTCTTATATAATGACAAAAAAAACCAACATATATATTTATTTCCCACACTGTAATCTTATATTCTTTTGTGTTATTGTTTCGAATAATTAATATATTTTTAAAGTGATAATATTTCCACTTCACAATATAAACACAAGATTGACAATGTTGTCCTAAAATTATTAAGCAATCGATCGACACAATGTAAGCCATTATTTCGATTCGTGAAGCAAACCAAAACCAAGATCGAACCAAATTTTTAATTAATTTTTTTTTTTATGACGGTCGATCGTAAAATTTTCTTCTAAGTTTTTTGGGATTTTTCATTTAATCAAATACCGTTATTGTGTACGATCAAATAACTCATAAATATTAAATAAGAAAATCAATAAATAGTATTTTGAAGTACTTCAAAATCGAAAATTTTAAGACATCGAACATTAGTGTCAAAGATAATTTATGAGGAGTTCGGGAATAATGGGTCTTTCTTTCCTTCTCATAAGATGCGATACGGTCGATTAAATGCTGATCGATTCATTACTCAGCGAAAACAATTTTTCCTCATAACTCCAGTTACAGTTTGAAAATAATATCGATATTGATTTTTCTTCTTAAAAAAATATTTACGATTAAGATAAAATATTTCTGCTTACGATCGCAAAATTAAGAAAAGAAACGACATTTATTGATTCTAAGAAGAAGTTTATTTTCATATAAGAATCGGATACATACTGAATACGTGTATACATAAATACAACCACTGTAACCAGAGCTTGCATCTAGTTGGATATCAGCATGTAGGATAGTCTTAGATCGAGACCATATGTCCCAAGGCTATACATTCCTACACAGTGGATATGATCTGGCCAATCTTGGAGTCGGATTTCTCATTAGGTCTCAGGGACCGGAAAAACCCAACATGTACACAATGATGAATTTAAAGATTAGAATCTCCGATTTTACAAAACTCGACTTTTAGAGAGCGCAGTGGTTAAAGCTGTGGCAGTTGTAGCGGAAGGTAACGGGTTCGAATCTCAATTGGGTTGCAAAAGAGATGTGTCCATATGGTTACGATCGATGATTATGACCTCCTGTTGGAATGCAAAATTCATTGGCCGATCCATCTTCCATGCCAGCAGTATAGGCTTTCACAGGCAGATGTGCATAAATCATAAATTGTCTATAATGGCGTAAAATATGATATTGTCCGTTGCAAGAAACTGTGGCGTGCCAGAGCAACTTCCTAGTGGATTACAAGATACAAGCGACAACTCGAAGTACAATTCATGCATTGGTGACCACAACGAAAAGAGCCTCGAACAGTATCGAAGGTCTCTTCAAGCATTGAACGTATTTACTAAACCTCATATTAGATCGGCAAGCGCCATAATAGATTTCCATCCGGCTCGACCAATTTCAATCTAGAACCTGTTTTGGTTAGAACTGCGACGCTTGGTCGTGGTCATTGAATTTTAGGCTCGAATCGCATTATGATTGGGAACTGCCTCTGAATGGGTATCAAACGTATCTACGTGTGAATGAGTCAGACTTCACCCAATCACATGCGGGTATCAAAGGAAACGTATTGGCCGATAACTTGGCTCATGGTTGGTGCAACTTCGAGACCGAACAATGCTAACTACTGAGCAACTTCATGTGCTCTTGTCCTGCTAACAGAATACATAATTTTTGCTCCAGCCACTCAGGCTCAATTGGCCCATTGTGACATCCCTTCCATTGTGGTTCGTGGGGTTTGTTCGTCATAGTATTGGTTTTGTTGTTTACTGAAGGTTTGTTTTTTTGTCTTGATTCAGTTCCCATTTTGCCGGAATTCTTCACAGTACACTGTCTGATGTAATGTTACTGTTTGGTCTGGTTTGTTGTTTTCTGGATGTTAAAATTTTTGGGTGCGATGTCTTTGGTGGTCTGTGGTTCGTTTTAATAGTCTTCTTTTGACATCGGGATCTTGTTTGGTTGGTGCGTAGTGTGGTTGTGTGCGTCTGTTTTATACTGGTATGGGTGGTTTGAGTTTTTATGTATGGTTGGATACGTTTGCGTGGGTTTTCTGAATGTTTTGAATGTGTTTGTTGTTGATGTTTTTGATCGTTAGATCCGGAAAGTTGATTGAGTTGTTCTGTTCTGTGAATTTTGTATAGTTCTGCATTTGGTCCGGTTGTCTAGATGTGCCTCTAAGCGGTATGAGTGTGTCATCTACATATCTATCAAATATTGGCGTGGATGTGTGGATGACGTGCTCGTGTTGTTTGCGGGTACGTCTGGACAACTGGGTCGGGTGCAGGGTTGTATAGGTAGTGTGCCCGGGGCGTAGTATTCGCATTGGTGGTAGAACGGAGTAGCTCGGTTGGCTTTCTGGGTCTAGTGATTGAGGGCATCGACGGCAGGCACACGTTCGGGGTATTTGGAGGGCCGACGTGGGTGGGTCAGGTTATGCATGGGGCTCGGGCCGCCCATGTCAGCGTAGGGTAGCCGCCTGTAGTCGTATGGTACACCGATTGAATGGGATCCCGATGTTGAGGGAGGATTGTCGGAGTGAGCTTGGGATCATTGAGTGCATCGCGCGTGGGAATGGTGGAGATGGGTAGTTCCACTATGGGGAGTGTTTTTGGGTTGGACGTGTCAGATATTTTATCTGATTGAATTTATATTCTGTTTGGATTGGGATGGATTGAGTGTTGTAGGGACGCGTCTTTGAATCCAGCATATGATGAGATTACTGGAAAATGATTTTACTAATTATGTAGTAAAATATTTTTTTTTCTGTGACTTAATTTCCTTTCCTTATGACCTTAAGTGTTGAAATGTAATTCGCATAATTTTGAAATATAAGAAGTTGTCAGACGTCTGTTTTGATTCTCTGATGAACATATTCGAGAATTGTGGTGACATCATCGTTATGGTTGGCTGGTACTTAATCTATCATACTATCTACATATTGTTTTAGTTTTAATCAAAATATAGGAGAGCAGATAGGTGTTGCGGACTGGAGAATGCTGATTGGCGATTGCAGATTAGTAGATTAGAATTGTGATTGTCTATTAACAGTAGTTTAGTAACGATTTGCCAGGTGTCTGTAACCGGGTCGTTCTCTCCTTACTAACATACCTTCCCTATCCTTACCTATTGTTTTATGTAAACGGCTGTAGGAATAGGCCCGGCGTTATCCTGGAATCTCGCCTAGCGCTTGGTCCTACAATCCTATCAATCAAGCAATCAAACATAAGACTAGTCAGGAAGCAGTGCCCCGTGAGAAAGTCCAACAAGATCCTTAAAGTGCGTCTAACATAATTTAAGCAAGACTGAGATCTTTGCTGGTTTACGGATCCAAAGAAGATTTTGGATAAACGAAGAGAGATGGGATGGGATTATTCCATCTCTTTTGGTGCAGATCTCCAAAGTGATAATCAATTTCTTGTTTAAGAGATAGTGACGCCACTCCTATAGCGGGCTCAGGTCCCACAAAGGTGGAGGTCACACCCAATGGGCCAATATATCCCCTTTGATACCCATGTGACTGGGTATCCAGTGAAGTCTTACTTTATTCAGCCGGCCTAGTCGATTTAAGGCACTTATCGTTTCCAAAACAAGTTTTGATGAAATCGTCTTTAAGGCAGCCTAGCTGTCAGAAAGAATGTTGATTCGACGATCTCTGCAATTTATCCCGTTTACAGAGTGCTGATTTCAAAATTGCAGCAATTTCTGCCTGAAAAACAGTAGCGTACCGACCAAACGGGATAGATAATTCAATCTCAGGATTTGTATGTATAACCTGGCACCAGCATACTGATCCGATTACGGCATGATCCATCAATAAAGATTAACATATCGTTGCCGGAGGGGTAGGATGGACTTTTATAGCCCATATGTAATTTCCAGCAACAGTTACATGAAATAATTTCCCGAAAGTGTGCTTCGTCACCATAATGTCTGAGGGCACGTGGGCAGTTGTGTGCCGATCAACCTCCCTCCATATTGGATCTTGCCTAGAAGGGCCAAATAGATTGTCTTTACATTGTTGGCGAGTGACTGTTTGCATCCCAAGAACTGCAGTAGTAGTGGTGTGCATAACTCCTAGCCCATACCAAGCCAAACAAGTCTTTGAAGGCGGTTTAGAGGTTTCCCTCCAATCCCGCTCATTGTTCTAGGCCACCAAATGAATGCGGCAAACGAGACTATGGGTATGATCACTGAAACGTATAGCCAGTACAAGCGTTTAGGTTTCACGCCCCATGATTTACCAATTGACTGCATTTCCAGTAAATGTTGCATGCTTTGTTGCATTTCTCTTCTGTACGTTTTTTCCAAGTAATCGTCCAGTCTAACCAGACTCTCAGATACTTGACTTCCGAAGAGAGTGGGATCGTAGGAGCCCCTCAAAGAGCCCCGCTACACCAGGCTAAAACTATGTTAATCGCAGCTTCGCATGGCGATATCATCAACATAACCATGGCAGAAATGCGTTGTCGTTTAGTTGGACCAGGAGTGAATTGATCACAAGACACCAGAAGAGGAGAGACAGAACTTCCTCCTGAAGACATCCCTTAGTTGCAGAGATCACTGCATTGAAGGACGCATTGTCAAAACCGCCTCTTCAATGTCCAGAAACGCTTTCAAGGCAAATTATTTGTTGTCCAGTGATCTTTCAATCCGTCCAACGACTTCATGGAGTGCTGTTTCTACAGATCTGCCTTTAACAGGATGCATTACTTTGTATCGCGGTTTTTTTAGGATCAACTAAAGACCTTAGTCTTTATTTAAAGTTTAAAAGGTCTTAGGCCAATCGAGCCTAAGACCTTTTAAACTTCAATGGCAACTTTCGTTGGGTTTGGGCTCAAAATAAACTACACTTAAACTGATCCCACCAAATACTGAGCATCAGTTTTGAATCAGGGCTGTTCAGATTTGCAATAGAAGTTGATGCTCAAAATCATGAAGTCACTGTTCAATAAGGTTTCTCTTCACCAACAGACGTTTAGAAATTGGCAAGCTATAGAAGAGGTATTGATACAGACGATCTCCCTTTTCGGATCTATATAATATATAAGAAACTATTACTTTGTGATCGAACTATCTGTGGAACCCTAAATTATCAATAGGTGTAACAAATCACAACACAATGTTGTGTAATTTTCAACCCTTCCGAAATATGAAGGAGAATGGGTTTTTCTATTTTTTTTTGCGCTGTCTGCATGTTCCCAAATTCTGATATTAATGTTTAAAATATGCAAATAGTTTTGTCATTTGAATATTATGTTGCATCCCTAGTTTTTGCTACACTACTTTCAGTATGCAAATTCGTTCGAATACATAATATGTGAAAAGGTTCATAATCGCGGAGGGATTATTGAGCAGATGCTCATTTTTAATTTTAAATCAATAAAAACTATAAATTATATAATATTATTTCTCAAATGTTGACACAAACGGTTTGGGGGCAAAATAGTTTTCTTTTAATTTGTTCAATGTTCGCCAGTGATCCGTTGCACTGGCAAGTAAACGGAAATTGAATTACCACTCGCGGATCAAAACATGAAAGAGGAGTCTAATCGCTTATAATCACTGGTAAAAGGCTGCTGGTTTCTTACCTGGAGGTAGGAACAAAAAAGAAAACTGTACGATGAAGAGACTCCGAAAAAGCTAAATCCCATAGCCAGTAGTGTACTTGACAATATCTCTGCAGTAGTGTACTTGACTGCTTCGACAGATAATAGTACAAGCTTAACAAGGGAAACATACGAGAATAAAGAGTTAATTAAAGATTTGCTGTATCATTAAGAAAAACAGAACAATGATAAAACCGCCCAGGTGGCGCAGTGGTTAGAGCTACGGCAGTTGGAGCGAGAGGGGCAAGATTTTTCACCATCGGTCGTTTGGGCGGTGCGTTAGGTGGTGTGAATTGACACATCTGGATCACCTGTTGAGTTTAGAATCCATGGGCCATCCCATCATCCATGTCAGTACTATAGGCTGACATGGAGCTATGCAATGCGCAGATGGTTCTACTTAAATCGGACCTATAGCCGTGCATATAGTGGTATCACAACGGACCATCGCTTGTCTAAGTGTGCGGTAGCAGCCACCCAGCAAAAAAAAAATGATAACAGAAACAGTGTCAACAGCAAAACGTTTAAGAAATATGGAGTTATAAGTAACCCCATATACCGACCAAATGGCGCAGTTTTCAGATGGATAAGCAATCTTCGATGTCTTATAGGAGCGCAGAACAAATGGACAAATTGCAGTAGGGCGTAAAAGGCAATTGCGAGAGGAAGGCAATTGCGTACTCCAGCCCGATAACACATAGTAGAGACGACATACACGGTGAAGAAGGATTGCCACATTCAATATAATGAAACTGTGAAACATAGCTGGGAGACATTTCATTCATCAAGATGGTACAGATGTTGGTCGCAGTCGACTTGCAAATATAATTACCCATATCCGAGTATTGCAGCTCATTATGGATTGGGTTATTATGACTCGAGGTTCTGAACTACAAATTATTGTTTTTACAGAACCACTAGCAAATTTTAACATATTTACCGTATGATCACACTTTATGTACGACCGGCTCGTAGTAAGTTCTATACATTGCTACCTCTGAAGCCCAAAATGGTTCTAACTACCTAGTGTTGAGCAATTTAGCACGTTCACCCATTTGGTTGCACCAATACTTGGAGTTATTCCGTATGATAATCGGATACATTTTCAGGGCTGCAAAAAGTATAACCAAATCTTCACCATCAAGTAATCTTCACTAGCTTCATAATATGTTGGGTTTAGCTATAACAACCATTCTTGGAAGGAATTTATAAACAAATTAGTACAGAAGGCTATAATAGGCAGTTCGGACAATAAAGGCCAAGAGGTTTTATCCAAGAATAACTTTGAAAGACGACCTTGTGAGAGTTTAGAGCCTCTTAGCGCAAGAAAAACCACCTAGAAGTCAAACCAACTTCTCTTGAGATCACTGAAGCAGATAAGTGTCCTTTCAGTGATCTCGTCAGTGAACAAAATCCGATTCGTCGATTAAAAGTCAGCAGGTTCGGTTTGAAAACCAAAAATGAGATAAATGGCCTAAGGAGTGGCCTCCTGGACAGCTAAAGCAAACCCAGTGTCAAATAATAGAAGCAAGATCTCTTTAATGGGTATGTTGTTTATTACTTCAATGTTAAGAACTGGGTCGTAATTGAAACCGATGAAGCCTGATTGTCACGATAAATTGAGATACTACCAACCTTAACAGTGTTCGATGAATTTTCGAGTTGGAGTCCATCATTCAATAAGCGATAGCAAGCAGAGCAGAAACCAAGAAGGCTTTGAAAGAAGAATGCAAATGTATTCAGGAACATCACAAGTCGATTATAGATGGCAAAAGCTAGAAGTGCTCCAATTAAGAAGATGCTTACATTTCCAACATTGGATTATACTACGAACAACGGCTTTGTTAAGAAATGTGTTATTTCTACAATGATCTACAAAATGTAGAGATGTTCGTCTCAATGAACTCAATCATAACCATACCACATATTGAACCCTATGCAAAGTCTAGCCAAATCTTGTCGATCGATATAACCATCTACGGACCACTTATTGACAATCAATAACGGTAGTATAGTAAATGGGAACTATAGTGAGTTAGCACAGATTAATTATTTTCCCATGACAAACTACATCTCTAGCGATTCAGTTGCTCTTATAGTGGTGATTCTAGGGAGAAAAGTACGGGATGCTAACTTCATCTGCTTATTTCCTGGAAGACCAAGATTAAGCATCCTCTGGGACAGGGATCCTCGTTCCCAGAAAAACAACAGAGACTGTAACTGCTTCGCTCTGTCCTCTAACTCCTGGAATCTCTACAATGACAACAACTAAATACCTGGAGATGAAGATTTCGTGCAAACATTTATTAAATGGCAGCTCCACTAGGCACCCTCAAAGTGTAGCCATTAAATCTCGTCGATCGATATAACCATCTACGGACCACCAATGGACAACATATGCATTGTTAATAAAGGTCGTAGTAAATGGGACCTAGATTGAGAACTATAGTCGCACAGATTAAATATTTTCCCATGACAAACTTCATCTCCAACGATTCAGTTACTGTTATAGTGGTGATTCCAGGGATAAGAGCGAAGTGCGAGATGATGACTTCCTCTGCCTACTTTTAGAAGGATCCAAGTAGGCAAAGCTATTACCGTCTCTATCTGTACTCTTACTCCTGGAATGTTTGTATAAAGGCCAATTACCCATGCCTCCAATATCAAGTGGAATTAAAGAGAAACTACGAGACAAATTCTTAGCGTAAACGTGAGCTACACAAGTGTGCAAGTATCGTCACCTAATCAGATAAAAAACATATTCAAATAACCAAGAACGGGTTAATTATAATTATTTACACGAATATTATATAAAAACTAGCAGAAGAAACAAAACTAAAAAAAAATAATAATAATAATAAAAACATATCTGGTTGCTACAACAAAATAAATAGTTTTGCTAACCCCACTATTTTCCTCCGCTTCACCTCCACCTCGTCCACTAAATCAATTTCAAATTAATCAGTCAAACAATATTCATAATATAAATATAAAATTGATAATTTTGTATAAAAACCCAATCAAATCACATTTTTTTGTTTAAACTATAAAAACTATAAAAAAAAAAAAAACTAAACAAAAACGCTAAAAAGTGATTTGTAATGCACCAATCGAGGCGGCAACACAATACGATGATATGATTGTATGTAAATATTCGAAACAGAAACCACGCAAATAAATAGAATTCATACAGACAAAGATTTGTCTAAAACTAATTATAAAAACTAGTCCAAAAAGAGAATAATAATAAGATATTGAGAATTTTTAAGATGAACTCTTTTGTTATAGTCGCGCAAAATAGAATTATCTATACGACAGTTAATTAATGTGATTTAAATGACGTCAATAAAGCGATATTTAAATCATTTGAAATTAGAACCGATTGTGATCATTGTGAGACCGATGGGATCGTTTGTGATTGTTTGGGATCGAACCTGGTCGTGTTGAATCGATTGGGATCATTTGGAATCGATTGGGGTTGATTGAGATCGATTGGAATTGACTGGGATCGGCTGAGATCGTTTGTGATCGTTGGGTTCGATTGGACTTGTTTGTGATCGTTTACGATCGATAGTGGTCGTATTGAGTCGATTGCAGTCGATTGGGATCATACAGGGTCAATTGGGTTAGTTTGAGATTGATTGAGATCGTTTGAGATATAGATTGCAATTAATTATGATCGCCTGAAATTGATTGAGATCGTTTGAATTTGTTTGAGGTCGATTGGAATTGTTTGTGATTCCTTATGATCGTTAAGGATCGATTGGGATCGATAGTGGTCGTGTTGAATCGATTGGGATCATTTGGAATCGATTGGGGTTGATTGAGATCGATTGAAATTGACTGGGATCGGCTGAGATCGTTTGTGATCGTTTACGATCGATAGTGGTCGTATTGAGTTGATTGCAGTCGATTGTGATCATACAGGGCCAATTGGGTTCGTTTGAGATTGATTGAGATCGTTTGGGATAGATTGAAATTAACTGTGATCACCTAAAATTGATTGGGATCGTTCGAGATCGATTGGAATTGTTTGTGATCCCTTGTAATCGTTAAGGATCGATTGGAATCGATTGTGGTCGTGTTGAATCGATTGGGATCATTTGGGATCGATTGGGGTTGATTGAGATCGATTGGAATTGACTGGGATCGGCTGAGATCGTTTGTGATCGTTTGGGTTCGATTGGACTTGTTTGTGATCGTTTAGGATCATTTGGGATCGATAGTGCTCGTATTGAATCGATTACAGTCGATTGGGATCATACAGAGTCAATTGGGTTTTATTGAGATTGATTGAGATCGTTGGGGATAAATTGATTGGGATCATTTGAAATCGATTGGAATTGTTTATGATTCCTTATGATCGTTAAGGATCGATTGGAATCGATTGTGGTCGTGTTAAATCGATTGGGATTATTCGAGATCGATTGGGGTTGATTAAAATCGTTTACGATTTACTGAGATCGTTTGGGTTCGATTGGGGTTGTTGGTGATTGTTTAGGAAGGATTGGGTTCGTTTGGGATCAATAGTGGTCGCATTGAATCGGTTGCTGTCGCTTGGGATCGCTGAGGATCGATTGGGTTCGTTTGGAATCGTTCAGGATTGACTGGGATCGGCTGAGATCATTTGGGTTAGGATTGTTTTTGATTGTTTGTGATCGTGTAGGGTCGATTGGGATCATTCTGGATCGATTGATTGGGATCGGATGAGATAGATTGGGATCTCATGGATTCGATTGGGGGCGTTTATGATTTATAAAGATCGTTTGGTATCGACAATGGTTGTTTGAACAACCCATTGGGGTCGTTTGGGATCGTTAAGGCTCGATTGAGATCTTTTAGAACGGTTTGTTATCGATTTGGATTTATTAGAGACTGAGATAGATTGGGCTTGTTTGTGATCGTTTAGGATCAATTGGGGTCGGTTATGATTGTTTAGTATCGATTTGAATCGATTGGGAACTTTGGGATTGTTCGGAATCGATTTTAACCATTGGTGAACGTTGGTGATCGATCGTGGTCGTGTGGAATCGATTAGAATTGTATAGGACCAATTATACCCGTTTGAAATCGATTGGGGTTAAATGAAATCATTTGGGATCGATTGAAATCGTTTAGGATCACTTGAGATAGTTTATAATCGATTGATATCCTTTGGGGTTGTTTTAGATTTATTGGGATTGATTGGAATCGATGTGGATCAATCGAGATTGATTGGAATCAATTGTGATTGATTAAGATCGATTATGGTCGTTTAGGATCGACTAGAATCGTTTAGGACCGATTAGAACCGTTTGTTATCAATTGGGGGCTTTTGTGGTCAATTGGAATCGATTGGTATCATTTGGGGTCGATAAAAATCGATTGTGGTCGTTTGGGACCAACTGGAATCGTTTGGATTCTATTAAGCTTCAATAGACAATGATAATAGATAACTTTAGTCAGATTCAAGCATACTAATTCATCTACTATATAGTCCGGACGAAGTGCTTTGGCACCATTGCGTTCGAGGATAGATAAGCAAATAGTTCCAACTCTCATATTTTTAGGCTTTCAGATTCAGACCAAAGAAGACTGGTGTTCTGATAACCAAAACGTAAAGTCAGAAAGTACTCTTCTCTTTCAGGGTACACTTTCAGTATTCAAGAACCGTCATTTATTCTGAAGTGCCTGGAGAAGCAAAACCAGGTCTAATGACCGACCGGCGAATTATTTACTTTTTCTTTATCTTGGCCTGGATTCACTGGTTGCTTTTTGAATCACAATTTTTGTGATATTTGGTTTTTTATATATAACTTGGAGATTGTTCCTCCTACTTAAGTGTTTATTACAGCTTCTGAAGAAGTGGCTCGTCAGGACCCAACATGACGTCGATAAAAAAGCAGAATTGACATTGAAATGGATCGGGTTAGATCTGGACAGCTTAAATCGTTAAGGTGACTTCAGATAAATGCGCTCGTAGGGGTTGCTACAGGACACTATTTCATAGGTAGATATGCGGACAGAGAGTTCTGGAGGAAGCAGAAACAATATGAGAGAGTCATTCCTAATGTTTAGATATGAGTGAGAATAACGTTATGGGTATTCAACCCTTCATCAAAAGATAAGGATGGTTCGAATAGAAAGAGGAAGCAGATCGTTGTTTACGGATGCAGATCTCCATTTAATGCGATACTTTTTTAGCGCTAAGCTTAAACTGGAACATCTAACTGATTTTTACCCATGATTTACCAAGTTGTTAATTGGACCAAAAGCGGCTGTGGCTTATTTGTAGATGGCTTGGTAAAGGACAGATGTGTCCAGACTCTAGTACCTCTCCTGTGTAAGTGGTCGACGTTCGTCAATTTTCTTCCGTGTACAAGTATTATTCCTAATAGCTTGCCATTCTGTATTCTTGGTTCTCGACTGTGTTGGTGCCTTTCTTGCGATTTGTCTTGATTACTAGTTAGTGGCCACAAAAGAATCTTTGCACCACACATTGTAACGTTTCTTTTCTTCCTCTAATTAAAGGAATTGTCTTGATGCATCTGTTCAAATGATGATGTTCCAATTTCCAAATCGTGTCCGTGTACGAAAGCCAAGGATCAATATTGAATCCTATTCAGCTCCTAGAGCTGGGTATAGCATACCGTCATAATTCGTTTTTTTCGACGTTTTTTGCATTCGTCCCATGTGGGGTACCATGTTTCCAACTTGCTATTACCTCTCGAACCCATGGATAGTATATCGATGACATACCATCCTCACTCGATGATCTACTAGATTTGTAGTGCTGTGATAGATTCTCTATTAATTTAGTGCTTGGCTATCTTGACTATCAGTCATTGTTTGGAGGATTTTGGTCATTGTGTAGAAAACGAAAAACCGTTTAAACATTCCCAATCGAAAATTAATATTTTTTTAAAGCACTTTTTAGAATATTTTATGTCCACATAAAAAAAATTTGAAATTTTGTCAAATAATTAAGAATTCAAAGCGCGACTAATAAGAAAAATATTTACTTAAAAATAAAACGTCATATCCGGCATTAATGGATTTGATAATTCAATTGTTCGACTAAAAACTATTTTGTTTTCAAAAAAGTACAAACACAAATTAATAATTTGTAATTATTTATTATAAAACTATTCTTCGTTTTTTATTATAAAAAAGCAGAAAAATGTTAATTTTTGGAAACCAAAATGGGTGATTATATTGGTTTTTCGAGTCATATTAGTCACAATAGAAATAGAAATACTAAAAAAAAACTATTGAATGAATGGGAACATGCTTTATGGTGAATTGATGTTAGTTTTGTAGAGTGGAAGGTGAATAGTTACAGTCGCGTCCCACTATATCGACACACTTTGGGGTACTGCTGTTTAAAAGTTACTGTACACAGTTTAATAATCTGGCTCCATCGATAACGTGAGCTGGCTTTCAGCCTGCAGAAGGTGACTGAGTCTGATTTGATGCACCACGATATCAGGAATTTGAATTCAGTTTAAAACTATGTTGAAGGGCTCAGGGATTCTGATTGTTGTGCGGTGTCAATATCTAGCCTTCCGGACTTATAATTCTAGAATGCACGATCGGAAGACATGCCAGAGAGCAGGTGGTCTTGAAATTTCATCCAGACTACTATATCAGCTAGTTGGACATATGCAGTTGGACAATGCAAACTATGAATAACTTTTTGGCCGATGAGCTGGTTAATCGTCTGATTTAACTCCTTCTTCACAGTCAGAAGGAACGAGGTGAGCCTAATTGATCTCTATGGCTTGGGATGGGACTAAACATACAACCCAAATGCGGAAGAGTCTCTTGTATCTCCTGCTCAAGTAAAGTCATAATATTGTCTCTTCCAAGAGATAGAAAGGGTTTGAATGAGTTGCCCATCTGTGACCTTTGCTTATTAATTTTCCTCAAAGTGGGTCTTAAAAAGAACCTGAAGGAAGTTTATTCCATTAGTGTGAATCTGTTATGTAAAACATACCCCTTGTGAGACACGCCCTCCGCCCACGGCATTTTATCACTGCTGGAACATACCGCATGTGGTGTGCATTTGTATTAAATTCAATGATAAAGATTCTTTTTCTAGTAGACTCTAAGCTGTATAATGTCTACGGGGCTACTGAATCCTGGTCCCCAATAGGAAGTAGTCAGTCTGGAGAAGAAGTCTGGAATGGTAAAATAGTTAATCTATTAGCTCATTAGTGCGATATTGTAAATCAATTTTACCTGCTTTGACAATCATCTTAATAGATTAGGAACTACCCGTGGTTCCTATATTAAGGGCCATGCTTCCTTATACTATGACTGGTAGATGACACTGCGTTAGAGTGGTACAAATTTATCAGTAAAGACTCAGTATTTAGTTCTAGTTGCGATAGCACTCTATGCTGTCTTGACTCCATCTTCTCCTAGTCTTGAATAGACATAGTTGTCTTGAGGTTTACGCCCTGGTCAGTTTCTTTTTGAACGCCTTCTTTCCACCACTCACCTTTGTGTTCTTTAAGAATGTTGGTGTTTTTAGGCTAAAGTTTGATATGATGTTCACAAACTTTTCAAAGGCATTTGAAATCGTTGATTACATATGTGGATTTGAGTAATTTTTGGCGTCCCACAGCGTAAGATTAGTAAGATTAACTAACATTTTCATTTGGCACTAAAACTTTACTACTATCACTTTTATAATAATAATTCCGAAATTGCAAATAGATCGCTTGTGTGATCGCACAACGTGGCCACATTGAATTCGAAAGTCAAAGTTCTATGGATGTTATAATTTTAATAATGTTGTCAAGCAAAATTTTAATGCTATTAAATATTAGAAAATAAGAAAATTAAATTTTAAACAAGGAAAAAGTAGAGGAAACTAATTTTACTCAGTTTTATAAAATACTATAACCTCATATCCTCTTATTGTGAAAAAGACTCCTAGGCCGTTCAGTTAGAAACCGACGAGCTCGTAGTTTTACATTGTAAGAGGAAAGTGTACGAAAACTATAACCGTTGATAAAATTGAAATGTCAATTATTTGAACGAGGGTGACGAACTGCCAGGAATATCATTAACAGCTACACAGAAAAATAATAACAGTAGTTCAGAAAAAAGCTTATTCGTCAGTTAAGACTGTATCTTTTGTTCCAGTTGCAATAGCACCCACTGCTGTCGTCCGTCATCTCCTAGTCTTGAATAGGCATAGTTGCTTTTGAGTTTACGCCCTGCTCAGTTTTTTTTTAATACACTTAACCGTCTTCTTTCCACCACTCCCGTTAAAGTTCTTTAAGGATATCGGTGTTTTTAGGCTAAAGTTTGATATGGTGCACGAATTTTTCAAAGCCATTTGACATCGTTGATTTTTTTTGTTGGGTGGCTGCTACCGCACACTTAGACCGGCGATGGTCCGTTGTGTATCACTTTTATGTACGGCTATAGGTCCGATTTTCGAAGAACCATCTGCGCATTAGATAGCTCCATGTCAGCCTATAGTACTGCCATGGTCGATGGGATGACCCATGGATTCTGCACTCCAACAGGGGAGCCAGATGTGTTTATTCACACCACCGATCGCACCGCCCAAACGATCGTTGGTGAAAATTCCCTTTTTGCATCTTGCCCCGGATCGGGATTCGAACCCGGTACCTCTCACTCCAACTGCCGCAGCTTTAACCACTGCGCCACCTGGGCGGTCGTTGATTACATAACCCCAATGCGCAAAAGCTCATTTCAATCAAATGTCTGCTATCATGGCGTTCCAGATTGTTGCCAGTATGTGGCAACAATCTGGAAATATAAAATATTAATAGTGTGGGAGAGTATATAACCTACAAATGCGGAGAAGCTGAAATTGTAGAGATTGTTGATCAGACCCGCTGTCATATATGACTATGCTGGATCTTAACAAATAATAAGAGATGACTGTGACACATGGCCCAAAAGGCGTTGTTGCGACACAGATTGGGTTATTTTCAATCACGAGACTAGAATAGTAATTGCTGATCCAGCTTTCGGTCGATCTAGTAACTTGTGATTACTTACAACAGTATTAGAGGTAGCTCGTGATCGAAACCGATAGAGTTAGATTATTGAGATCTACACTTGCTTTAATTTGTACCTCACATCGCTATGCAGTTTTCAAATATTTTGCTTGAATATATTTTAAATACCGAATGACTGGTCACACCCATAGGCCAGTCATATCTTATACGTTTGACTACATTTGGTTGAGTCTAAATTTAAAGTTTTGGAAAAATGATATTACAACTATGTAGTGACAACAAATTTCCGTGCAAGAAAAATACTGCAGCTACCAGCTTGAAGCATTGGCCATAGTGAATAGAAGACTTACGCGTAAAAGGTTCGATTTACATATAACCATCTGCACAGTCAATAGCTCCAGCATATACTACTGACATAGAACATGGGTTGGTCCATGAATTCTGCACCCCAACAGAGGGTTAAAGATGTGTTTATTTACACCACAAATCGTACAAGGGATGCTTAATACCTAAACACGGAGGCATCCTGATACCCAACCCAAAGCAAATAACCCAAAGTGTCGATTTTAAGCAATCTTGTGTGGGTGGCAGTACATGCCGTTTTCCGTTCCACATGAATTCTCTGGTGATGTTTCCTATGGTGAAGTTTTAAAGCTGATCTTAAGCGTAATAGGTGAAATCAACATTAATATTTTGAAATTTCTTGCTAGGTGTGATGATTACATGCTTATAAGGTCCTCTCATGGCTCAGGTTTAATGTTATGTCTAACATTTAGTCCCATTCCCTGAATGCTTCTATCACATATAATTGTCATTTGCCACTGTTATATGGCTCACGTCCCACAGTTTTTTCATACTGGTCTCGCATCACATTGCTTTAAATGAAAGAAGAAACGAAGTCTCCATCTGGAAAGCCAAATATTGAAAATGAGGCAATTAATTCAGGCCAGTTCAGCCATAAATCACAAAGGTGATTTATGGGTCTCAACAAGCAGAGAGCATAGACGGTTTGTTCTAAAAGGAGTAAGATAAAGGAATTCATTTAATGGAGATTCAACTCAATGTAACGATCCAGCTCCTTTGGAGAGATTAATGGAACGTGTCCTGCATGGTTAAATAGAGCAGTCTTCTCTGAATTTTTATTGGACATCGAAGCAAATTGGAAAACAGCAAATAACAACTAGAAGACCAAGGTTCAGTTACTAGTAAGAAGATGCAAACCGAAAGCCAGCTCGGAAGGAGGTAGCACCGGTTCCAGTAGGTGCTAAATAGCTTTGTGCCTTCATAATCTGCTGTTTTTAATGTTGTCTTGATAGGGTTAATATACCAAAAACATTACCGGTCTCAGGTCTCTGAAAAGGTTGCACTATAATTCAGTTAACTTCGTTAGTTCCTCCATTTCAATAATATTATTGGAGTCATAATACAGACTCTACGTGATCCGAAAATTATCTAGTACTCAGCTATGTAGTTTAGACCAGTTTGGTTGATTATTGCCACGCGTCGGATGCTTCTCTTGGAAGGTTTTTTCTAAAAAGAAGGAAACTGCAGTTCACTGATACCTGTCCTTTAGTGCCAAGAGGAATAGATCTCGGCCTATTTTTGTTACGTAAGTGTCCCAATCGAGTCCAGGTTTTCTCTATACATGTTTTCGTCACTGTATCATCTCCTCGCCCTCTCTGCAACCTCATCCCGAAAAATATGTTCGAGACAAATTAGCATCGGGCAGCCGTTAACATAAATCCTTTTTTTTTAATATATTCAATCCAGCTAATAGTGTCGTGCATTTTAAGGCGGCAGGCGGGGCTGATCTCTTAATCTTATATATTTTCTTTGTTGACATATTTTCTTGTTTCATTTTTTTTTCTTTTCTTGTATAATTTACTCACAAAAAATGTTTGAGAATGAACAACAACAAAAACTAATCCAATTAGAGAGCAAGAGAGCATACACTATTTTTCATCAGTTGAATCGTTGAATCAAAACTAAAATAAACTAAAAAAAAAAACTTTTTGTCTTTTTGGTGGTTTGAATTATTTTTTAGTTTTTTTTTAGTTTTCTTTTTTCTTATTATTGTTGTTACTGTGCACTTCAGTTGGCGCGCAGACCTCATCGGGTTAACTTCAAACTTATATGAAAACGATAAAGAGTTAAAAAAAAAAAACGTTGGGTTTTTGATTTTTCCGGGCTAGTGAAATAATTGAAAATATGTGATGAAAAATATTCTAAATACTGTGAAAATATTTGAAAAAAGAAAAGTGGAAAATTTGAGTTATCTTAGAAAAAATTGATTTAAGAAAAATTTGTGCTGGTTAAGTCTGTGAGTGAAGTGAAATTATCTAGATGGAAGTGAGAAGAATCTCTAGTTGTAGTTCACATAGTGTTTTGGAATAAGTTCGTGGTAAGCCTCCGTTTGTAATATAAATTTTGGGATTTGAAGCAGGTCGCTCGAAATATTTGCGATTAAAATTTCGATGAATTTTTAAGTTTCTGTCGTGGCCATCGAATTTTTAAGAAAGTTGGAATCAATGTATTTTGCTATCTATAATAATTCAGCGCTGCCTAATTTCCAACATGCGAGGGCCGAGTAATATTTTATAGAGCAGGCTGGAGCAACATATTATCTATTTATTTTATTATTTCAGTTTAAAAGCCATTTGGTTGAAAACAAATTGTCCGTAACTTGTATCTAGTGATCTATCCCGATAATACTTTGTTCGTAGCAATACTGGGTAAGTGATGACCGGTTGTGATGCATTTATTTTAAGATAATATTCCGTCATTGTCAATCCAAAATATCTGTGTGCAATATGCTGGTCACGATAATGGGATGCTTGACATCATACTTGCAGGATTGGCTCTTCAAGACATGCACCTAAACGTACCCACATTCTTACAGTTTCTGAATCGGCATGTCATAAATCACTTTTTGTTATTTGAGGATCGGTTTGATTGGTTGACGTGATCCTCATCGATGACTATCCCCTGGACGCAGTAGAGTGATTTTGTCCGAATGCGACTGCAAACATGGTGCTAGCTTTGAAATTGATTTTGAGGACACACAATTATTGGACTTATTCTCATTGACATTAAGTCTGCATCTCTTTAGCCAGCACTTAATTCTCTTTAGATTGTTTTGCATTTGAAAATATTGATACCTGAATTGCAGTGTCATCTGCGAATTTTGATTTCAGTTAGATTCTTTCAAATTGCATATCGGTTCTTGTTCAATTTCCATTTGGTGAACGAATATTCGGCCAACTGCTAGTTCCACACCTGCATGGAACCTATAATCGTATTATAGAAGGGCACTACACAAATGTTTCTTCTCCTCATAATCAAATCAGTTGTGCGTTGCTTGTGTTTTGCTGTGGTATGAAATCCTCTAGGAAGGTTTAGAAAGCAACCAAGCTCTATAATTTCTTTAGTTAGCAATGTTCTCTTTATCAGCTGACGAGGGCTCGATATATATTTCTGGTGACTCAGGCATTAATAAATTGGATAACCTACTTTGGTTTTTTCCTTTACTTAACACACTCCCATAACTTTACGTTTATCTCAACGTCCACGCTCATTCGTCTCGCGGACCACCATTTGAACATCGCTGAACTATATTTATCATATAAAAGTACGCGAAACTATACAGTTTCTAAAAACATTCGAGATTACTATTTTTTTTTTATATATTGCAGATGTATGTTTAAATTTATGAATTTATGTAAATTATGTACATTTTCATGTTGATCAATCTTATTGTTCACAAACCCCTTTTATACAGATTTTTAGTTTTAGTTTTTTTTTTAGTTTTATAAATTGAAAAAAATTATATAAAATTTAAATAAATTCGAACGTGTTGTTGTTGTCTCTACGATTAATAAAAGGGTCTTAATTCTAACTTGATTAGTCGTTACGATTTTACTTTAGCCCCGGCTTTGGTATTCCAAAATTATGGATCGAAAAATGTTTCGAAGAGTGATAATCTTAATAGTTTTGAAATGCGGAGAACATTTCGGGTCACTCCAGTAAAAATGTAGTTTATTTTATTTTGGGGTCGATCCACTTTCTGTCACTGTTTCGTGGTTTGCTATTTTAGTTGTAATCAGAAGTCTAATAAGTGTGTTGTCCCGAGCATCAATAGGGACTAGATCACTTCTTCAATAAAGATCTAGTTTATTTTGATATGGGGACGACCCAACCCCTGTGAATGTTTCGTGGTTCGCTGTTTTAGCTGTGATTTCCTTATCAGGCGGAGGAACGGGACGCTAAACAAAATATGATTTGAAAAGTGTGCCGATGATGGTCTTCCTCGTTGATTTGGCAATCACAATTTATAAATCAGAAGCTTTGTGGCTTTGTTGTCCTTGATGTTCGGGAACAGATCACTCCCAAGTATTTTATTTTATGTTTTGGGGACGACCCACTCCCTGTTAATGTTTCGTGGTTCGCTGTTTAAGTTGTGATTTTCTGATCACGATGTTATACAGAGAAGGTGATCGAAATATGGTTTAAGAAGCGTCCCGAGATGGTCTTCTTCGATGATTTCACGATCAAAATTTGTAAATCAGAAGTCTGTTAAGTGTGTTGTCCCGAGCATCAATCGGGACTAGATCACTTCGGTAAAGATCTAGTTTATTTTGTTATGGGGACGACCCAATCCCTGTGAATGTTCCGTGGTTCGCTGTTTTAGTTGTGATTTCCTAATCAGACGGATGTACAGGAAGCTAAGGAAGCTTTTATAATCACAATTTATAAATCAGAAGCAGGCCTATTTGGGAATTCGATTCGTATTGCTATTCGATTCGAATCATCAATTCGATTCGAACATGAATTGGTATTTGGCAATACGATCGTAAAAAGAAATGTACACTGCCAAATAGTGAGAAGGGAAATTTTGTACTAATGTTTAAACCGTGTATCAGCAAACGAAATAGTGCCAGTTATTCCATTTAGTTCCACGTTATCTTCTTTTACGTTTTATTTAATATTATATTTGAAATCGGTCCACTTTTTCTTCCAGCCATCTGAAGTTAATATGTGGTCCATGGCTATTGAGTTGATTGTCAATTTCGCTACAGAGTCCTGTTTTATGATACCCCTTTGAATTCGGAATGTACCATGTCAAACTGTCAAATTTATTTATAAGTATATACAATAACTTAAATCTTCTCCTGCTTTAAAAGTCACCCAACAAACACTAAGGTCCTGGAACCTACTCTAAATCGTGGTTGGATGGACATCGTGGGTCTATAAAATTTCCCCGTACTAACTACTAAGGTGCTGGATCGCAAAAAGCTGGTGCGGCTCATTACAGTCCCCCAATATACATTTCGTGTTCATTTCTGGCAACAATTTCCGTGATTTCGTTCGACGTCATTGCCGAATACATCTTGATATGTATATGTTGTGTGTATGTAGGCGGCTTTCATTCTGTAATGTTAGTGTATAGACGGATCCTGTTTCCGCACTACTACTTCTGGGCTCTGAGCTGTCTTTTGTTTCCTCTTACTTCCACTGATAGTTGGTTTATTTGTTAACCACCAGCATCACTCTCGCTTTGTTTGTTTTATTTGGTATCATTATCTTCTCATGAGAAATACGGTTACTTATGACGGCTCTCAGAAGGGTATGTTGTAAAACCCAAAAGTCACCTAATTTGGAGTGATCATACTAGAAATTTAGCATGCCCTTAGCCACGCAGACATGAGCGTATGCAGTGTTACCTTAGCTGGAGTAACAAGAAATATCATTGAACGTTGCATTGGTATTTTAAAATCACGTTTCCGATGTATTCATGGAGCCCGACAATTACATTATCTGCTCAACATTTGCTTACACTTTAGAGTTGGATTCGACGACACTTTGGTAGAAAATGGAATTGATGAAATGCAAAATGAAGAGGAAGGGTCAAACGGAAATGACGGAGGCGTGTTAGCGCGACGAATAAGAAACGACGTACTAAACGCCATAACTTAATCTTTCTATAAATAAATAAAAATTGGTTATAAATAAAATATTCTTGGTTGTCTAGTTAAGTTCTTTATCTTAAAATTATCTTATTAAATAAAATTTGATTAAATTCAAACGAATACATTATCGCACCTACAACTAATAATGTTTCGATCACAATGTTTTTTGCTGCAATATTTGCTTTTCTATTAACTCAAATTGAGATTTAGATTGAACCGGTCTCCTTTTTCCTCTATTATTTTGTAGTGGTAGCTCAATTTTAAAATTTTGTTACTTCTTTGAACGGCTTCGTCAACAAAACTAACAACGAACAGAAATTCGTTCATGAACTTAAAATTTATGGTCGAAAACGAATTGTCCGATAAGGGAAATTTTCAGTCGTTGCTACTAGGGCTTGCAAATTTACCGACTTTTTCAATTACCGGTAATTCGGTAATTTATGTGGAAAAACCCGGTAAACCGGGAATTTACCGGTAATTTTGACAGTATTTTAGTAAGTTGATATTTTATTCAAACTAATTACTTGTAAAATTTTGTTTTATAAAATTCATTCAGTTATTTTATTAATTTATTCTTTTATTTTATTAATTCATAAAATTATAATATATAAAAAAAGTATAAACGTAAATTAGAAAAAAAAATAAAACTTCATTTCAACTCTTGTTTTTGATTAAAATGCTGCCTTTAAAAACTCATTGTGTCTAACGTGTTATCACTTAAGCTCGACCTCAACTTGGTGCAGATAAGACCGGCCGCTGAAAACGCGGGCTCGGATTCGACACTTGTCGGTCGAATAGTCAACAACATTTTAAATGCTTTCTCTAAAAATTTGCCTCGGATGTTCTGTTTTTGGAAAAAGCCCATTCCTCTTTTAATAATATTCGCTAATCCTTTAGCTTTAGGTGATTTTTACTCTTGTGAGTAAGAGAAAGAATTTTTTATATTTTACAATATTTTTCCTTTTGTTCCGTACATACTTTATAAATAAAGTTGAATTTCTTTATTATAAATAGTATAATTATTAATTTTAAATATTAAATTCAACTATTTACTTATAAAATAGTATGTATGGAACGGAAAAAACGATAAATGTTGTAAAATATGAAGTTTAAATTTTTACCGAAAAAACCGGTAAAAAATAGTGAATTTACCGGTTTTTGGTAATGAATTTTTTTAGCAATTAACCGATTAACCGGTTAATCGGTTTTTTCGGTAATGCAAACCCTATGCTACGTTTCCTTGATTATACGTTTTCGTTTGCTTTATTATACGTTTACGGATTCGCAAATATTAATCATTCGAAAACGTCGTTCGTTTCTTCGAATTCGAATTCACAAATAGGCCTACAGGAGCTTTGTGGCTTTGTTGTCCTTGATGTTTGGGACCAGATGACTTGTCAATATTTTATTTTATTTTTTGGGGACGACCTACTCCCTGTACATGTTTCGTGGTTTGCTATTTTAATTATAATTTCTTAATCAGGATGATATACAAAGAAAGTGATCGAAATATGATTTGAGAAGTGTCCCGATGATAGTCTTCCTCGATGACTTCACGATCACAATTTTTAAATCTGAAGCCTGTTAAATTTGTTGTCCTTCATGCTTGGGAACAGATCACTTCAGTTAAGATGTAGTTTATTTTGTTTTGGAGATGACTCACTCCCTGGGAATGTTTCGTGGTTCACTGTTTAAGTTGTGATTTCCTGTTCACGATGTGATGACGAAGTGTCCCGATGATGATCTTCATTGATGATTTTACGATCACAAATTTTAAATCAGAAGTCTATTGAGTTTTTGGTCCTTGATGCTCGGGACCAGATTACTTCATCATAGATCTAGTTTATTTTGTTTTGGGGACGACGCAACCCCTGTGCATGCTTCGTGGTTTGTTGTTTTAGTTGTGATTTCCTTATCAGGATGGTATAAATAGGGAATCTGAACGAAATATGGTTTGAGAATTATTTAGCAATCTCAATTTATAAATCAGAAGCCTTTTGGTCTTGTTGTCCTTGATGTTCGGGACCAGATCACTTCAGTTAAGATGTAGTTTATTATATATTTATATTCACTTATTGATTTTGACATAAGAAGTCCCGACTATTTGAACTTCTACTAAGAATAGATAGACATAAAATTATTTGGCCCCTATAGGTCTCTATTAGGGGCATTATAAGGAAAGAGGGTGAGTTACAATTTTAAATTATATTAACCGTATCTAATAAATTTGATAACCTCAGATGAAGCCGATGAGCTTTGACACTCAAATGTGGAATCACCAGTGAATGGAATGACCTTACGATTGTATATTTTTGCACCAATTAGTAACTTTAAGAGATTCTTTTGGTGATTCCTTCGAGACTGTACACCAGATCAAATGTGAAAAAAACTTTTCGGCTGTGTCAGCTCTTTATGACATAGCCTATGGGTTTTGATGCATATCTCCATATAATTCCAGTATATGCTCGTCTAAATAGCAGCCTTAAATGTAGATCCAAGCTAGATGCCCAGCATATTAAAATACATAAATCGCATCTATATCTAGACCTGCGTATATGCTGCATAGATATGTTGGAGACAAGCAGTTGAAAAAACGCTATGCATGTGATTATTTACCTTATTATCATATTCATTGTACGAGCATACAATAATATCTGTCTTGTCTTTAAGTTATTTCAATATTTTGGGTGTGGAGTGAGAGATTTCTAATTGTAAAATTGTTTTAACTTAAAGTACGGAACAAAATAAAATCATCGATCATAAATATTTAGCAACAAAATTTATGCTATCCCAAAACGTCATATATACAGGTCGTTGAATGGTCCTTTCTCGTTTGGTTTTTGGTCGCGATCGTTTGAGTTGACAACTTCATGATCGTATAGATCGTAAATAACACCGTCTTTATACAAGTTGAATGATCTTAGATATTCGAACCTTTTTTTCGGTTATCCTTTCGGATGCTTTAGCCTATATATAATAGAATAGTCATTAGAGATTAGATAATAAGAAAAAGAACGTCCGAGAGATTAAAGAAACCTCAATTTATTAATCAGTTGATTAATAATATTTCTGAGGAATTTGTTATTATTCTTAGTTTTGATATATCGTTTCTATGAGACATTTTGACATTTTAAGGTCATTTTTTATGTTAGTGGAATATAAAAGTGTATGTCTATGTATTTCGTGTGTTTCTGATAGTTTGAATTACATTTTTATATATTAATCCAAAATAATGTATGCACGGCATCCCACCAAGCTTAAAACTTATTTTACTTTCGAACGTAAGCACAACAGTTAAAGAAGTTTACGAATTCGATATAGATATAGAGATCGGGAGGTTAAACACTTTGATACGCGAATTTTATGCATGCTTCGTACATGGGTTAACAGTGTATATTTATAATAATACAGGTAGTCCTTGAACAACGTCGTAGATCAGGTCCTGAAAACAGC
Organism: Tipula lateralis; assembly: GCA_963932295.1. Lineage (NCBI taxonomy): Eukaryota > Metazoa > Arthropoda > Insecta > Diptera > Tipulidae > Tipula > Tipula lateralis. Next base: position 35,351,840 of record OZ010739.1, on the reverse strand, counting down.
AAATTGCACGAGTGCCATCTATTGTTGAATACCAAAAATTCTTACGTTATCAGTTATGCTACTAGATGTCACTACAATATAGTAAAACTAAAAATAACTTATCATGTCAAAAATAAGGTTTTCTTGAAACCTCCGAGAGATTCAAGAAACTTGTGAGGAATCTCTAAAACTAGAGATCAAGTTAATTATAAAAGTAACAGATCTAAATAGTCCTCCCTGATTCATAAAAAATGTTCATCGTAGCTCCACCACGCCCAGGTATTTGTAACTGTCAATATATGTATAGATACATCAGATAGTCCTTCAGATTACCTAAATTATTGTTTGTTACCGGATAACAGTGTGGGTTGGGTGATATATTGACGCTATCCACATTTTTAACAGTGATCCAACGAGATTTACCATAATTAATTTTGTAAACATATTTTTACTAGGTATGACGTATTTTTCCCGCAACCATCGGTAGGTATTGACGTTAACTGAATCAAATATTTCAATGTATTGAATGTATACCATTATTAGATCGCTTAACCATTAGGGGTTCACAATAGCTCGACCGTATGTACCATAGTCGGGGTTCTCATAATGTTAGAAGTGATGATGGAGATTAAATAAATTAGAGAGCTCAAATCATTTACGCGTTCTAACGTAAGAATTGCCACAAATGCCAAATTACTGTGGAAGCATCCACAAGTAGTTCCATCATCGCATGTGATAAAGGCTTCTGCAGCTTTGCAATGATTAAGGTTTACTTGACTTAACTACGCACATTGTGGTGCTACAGAATGCCCAAAGGTTCGTTATGCCCCGCGCTATGTCCGAATCTTAAGTATTGAAGTGGGATCATTCTCTCACGGACCGGCCACTCAGCTAATATGATTTTTTTAATCTTTTCAATCAATTTGCCCACAGCAATTATAATATATATAATATTCAGCAAATCGCTGAATTTTTGTTCAGTATAGTACCCGCATGAACTCATAGTTTTGAACATTAAAGTCTCATTCTTTAGTTAGACGAGCGGCTCCAGTCACTGCGGAGAAGAACGTTTCTCGACAATCCAGACTTTTGAGTTCCTCCAAAGAAGTGCGGCATTGATGGAGCTGTAATTGATTTCAGTTATTCCATTTTTTTCACGAAAGGATCCTCTTTATCTAAACCAGAGGGCGCCATAGGTTAGGATAGGTTACAGTGGCTGCTAACGCACACTTAGTGCGTGATACCACAGGATCTTAGTCCCTTAATACCTCTATTGGAACCATCCTGAGCTACTAATGTAGCGTAAAATGTCCCGCACCTTAATATCTGCAAGATCTGAAAGGTTGTGCATTACATACCTACCCAAGTGTAAATGTCTTCTTAGTGTCAGTGCAGGACAAGAGCACAGGAAGTGAACAAGCGTCTCTTCCTCCTCCTCGTCCATGCAGCTTCTACAGAAGTCATTTGTTTCTAGACCTAGCCTTCTCGCATGTTCACTGAAAAGGCAGGGTCCCATTAATATTCCTATTATCCTTCTTAGATCTCTCCTCTCCAGAGAGATTAAGGTCCTGGAGCGATTCAAATCCAGCATTGGCCACATTTGTCTCGCTCTCTCACATGTGAGGGTGTTGGACCACCTCTCCAGTGCTAAAGCTTATGCTCTTTTCCTCAAAGCCAAAGCTCAACTGTAGGCCTCCCAACATTGGCCCTCTCAGGCTTCAGCTGAAAAGTTGTACCTTGCCTAGCTAGTTCGTCTGAACTGCAGTTACCCTCGACGTCAGAGTGGCCAGGGACCCAGATAATCTGAATATTGAAATGATCACTCATCTCGTTAAGAGACGAGTGGCAGCCCAATGCCTCGATAGACTTCAACAGCACTGCTTCCAGCGACTTGATAGCCGCCTGACTGTCCACATAAATCGTGATATCCCTCTTGGATATCACGTTATGCCTTAACCAGCTCAAGGCTTTTTCAATCGCTATTATCTCAATCGCTAGAACAGCCCAGCTCCGACCTTACCATCTAGCTTCGAGCCGTCCGTGCAGAATTGTATAGCTTCGGTTACACCTTCTCTAACTTCTTTCTATAGGTTACTCTATCCAGTGTTGGCCACCAAACACTCACTCCATACATAAGAATGGGTCTTACTACGGCATTCCTACACGAATTCATTGCCGTCGTAGCTTTGCTGATTCTCTCCAAGATGTACGGCTTCCAGCTTAGTTTACTGTCAGAAATCTCGCTTTATCAGTAAAGGCCAGTCAGAGGGCGCCACAAAAGGGCACAATTTGTTTTCTGTTTCCGACAACCCTTTTCCATTTATCCACTGACCTTATTGGCGACGTAATTTGATGTGATCGACGATGTAGTCTAAATAATGCGTGTGATATTTTGTAAACGACGTAAGTCGAGGGTTACCTGTATATTATAAATAATGGATTTTTAGTTTTAGTTTTAAATTTTTAATTGAAACCAATTTTATATAGTTTACCTACCGCGAATTTGCTTTGCCAGATAAATCACCACACAGCATAAATTATTCATGGACTGTGGGTACGTACTCGTGTACACAAAGAGAAAGTGAGATATAGTGTCGCAAATTATCGCTCGGTGCAATTTTTAAATCTAGTCTTGTTAGTTAATGTTATATATGTAAAAACTATATAGTTTTATAAATTATGCTTGGGTTTTATGTTTTATGTGCTAAACAAAGCATAGAAATATTTTTAGTTTTTTTTTTTAAAGAAATAACTCAATAAGTAAAGGTGGATTAGTTCAAGGTTAGTTATTGTTTTGCGTAAACTATTAATAAAATAAAAATAGTTTTGTTGATTATCGATATGCAAAGTGATTACTACAAGTTGATAAATATATTGTATCAGTATTAGTATGTATATACTAGTCCTTAAATAGAGAATCGTTCAGTGATATCTCACTGGCACCCATTTGAGCTTCTTACGAGCTAAGGAATATTAGTGATGTCCGTTTAATTGAGGTAAATCGAGGTCGTGCAGTAAATGACATCTACAATCTTTCTTATTTACTATTGAAATGCTCAGACATCCAGATGAACTAATCAATAATCTCATAAGATATGAAAATCGATTCTTGAATACATTTGTAACTCCAAGATTCGTAATTATTTCCCGCCAGTTCATTGTGAACAGCTGTAATATCTGCCAAGATGCATATGATGTCAGAAAAAATATCACCCAGACCTGTGAATTTGAATAGCGTTAAAACTGTTTACTGGCCATAAAGTTATCTTTTTGTTGACAATTTTACGAAGTTGGTAGGTCTGTTAGTCTTTAGCGAAGATACAGCTTCATATCCAAATTAATACATTTTGGCGGAACTACATAAACTTTGTATTGTTCGAACAGTCTCTTGCTATATATCTTTTTTATCCGCCTGGAGAACCTCCTTGTTAGTGGTGAACTCGTCTAAATCCTCAATTTCGATAAGGATCTTGTCTGTTTAAGTTTGAGGTATCATTTCAGCTTTCTTACCCAATATTTCTTCGTATAGCACCTACCGCGTGTTGGAGCTGAAAAAGTAAACTATCTTCATCAATTTTTTCCTGAGGCCATCACTTATGTTCAGAAGGCCGTCACTAATCTGTAAATTGAAGAACATGCCATGTTTTGTCTTCCTCGAGATCCTTCTACTGGTAAGAGGTTTCTTTGTTACTGTGCCCTCATTAAACGTCCTATCAAACTTTCTTATTGGTATATTAGGGTCTTCTCCCTCATCCAGAGTTTTTGATTCCAGCACCTCTTGATTTTTTGCCAATTCCAATGCAAAAGACCTGAGTTGATATTCCATACCAGCGATCTGCTCACTAAGAATTGACGATCCTTATTTTTAACTGATCTAAGTTGATGCCCTACATCTAACGACTTTATCAAATTAGGCCACCTGACCGTCAACATAAATTTGCAATATTTACTGTGCAGTAAACATTTGGCTAGTTCAAAACCTCTTTAATCACTTAACCTAAGCTTAATACAGGTTGATATTTTCAGACAGTTGAACCAACTAGATGGGACATATCAATGTTAAATTTCGAAATCCCGATTGAAACCAGTCCCTCCAGAAAAACCGAGAAAGGTATAAATTTCCAGTCTCATTCAATTTGATAAGCCTCAGGTGCGATGACTACTAAATCGTTTTGTTTACGTTTGGTTCTAAGATTAACTATTGAACAATTTTCTTCCTCGAAGCGATTACAGAGACTAGGGTTCAGGGATCACAATGCATTCCAACTCTTCCACCGTCACAGTGGGTCCTAGGTCTCTTTGCGATTAAAGTTTTCCAACTGCCTTTTATATCACAGTTAGTCCTTCTATTACTTCTTAAAGACTTCCAGGTAGTCGGATTAATGTTGAGATTAAAGGCAGAGTAACGAATAAAAAACCTTGCCATGAGGGTATACTGACAGTGGAATATTTACCATAGTATCCTCTCCCAAACTATCCTGGTTGATTTAGATATTCCAAAGCATTACAATAATTATCCCTTAGGATTCGGCGACATCCGTCTCGCTCAGTTCACAATATTGTGAGATTTGCCCGATAGCCCCTCTTAATTCGATCTGATTTACATTGTCAATTTCGTGGAAAATTGGAAGTCAAAAGCTTGCTCTCGGCTGGTTAGATATTTCCTCCCAGCTAGCCGGTAACTTCACGCTCGGGTTTCACTGTACTATTGCTTCATAGTGATGGACTATCTCTTGTCAGAACGAGAAGTAACATTCGGGCGTTTTCGGCCAATGTGGAATAACTCGCACATCTAGATCTTTGCATTGTTTATAGTAGTCGTCCTTCTAAATCTCGGGATAACTATCCTTGGATCTATTTTAACCGTCTTTGCAGGTTGAACTGTTCTCATCCATTTTCAGTATCTCGAATACAATCGAATTCAGTGTCTTAACCATTCTCAATGTTGCCGCTGTTATACTGTAATCTACTTAGTTTTCGTCGATATTGGAATACATAAAAAATTCTTTCGACTCATGCTTAGATTCTGTCTGCATCTTGGCTCATTTATCATCGAATTGTTCTACCTCATAATGACATGTTTCTTTTCGGGTCTAGGTTCACATCAGGGTTACTACCAAAACCCATAGGTTTTCTGGGCCATATCATTGTGCATAGTGATAACTAGGTAACGGAATTGCGATCCCTGGATCTTTCCGCTTCGAATAGCTCTCAACTTTATGTTTACAAGTACATATCTTGAAGATAATGCATGTTCAACCCTGACTATATGTTATCTATCTATATTTGGAAGACTCGTGGTTCTTGGCTCGTTTATTGTCGAATAGTTCCTCCTCATCTTGAAACCATCAACTTTTCGAGTCTATGTTAACATATGATTTCCACCACAATCCATCGTTCTTCTGGAACATACCACAGCTCCCAGAATTGCGATCCCTGTAGTACTGTGACTCCTATCAATAATTAGAAGCACAAAAATGGTTTTCTTTAGGGTATAACTAACCAATCTTGTTTTTTTGATAAGAGATCCTCAAATTTACATGTTGTATGGTTATCTTTTTTTTTTAAAGTTAAACTATAATTGGGTGCAGGTCGGATTTTTAGACAGTCCTAGCTCATTGTGACTGTCAGAGCTCCTGCACCCAACGCGCGGCCTTTTAAGTTAAGGTTGATAGCTGCCCTAACCTTGTGCATTTTATACTGAAACGGAAACTGAAAACCGGATAACGAATTCCACTTTCTGTATGTTCGAGGTTTCGGCAGCATCACCGTAAACCTATGCACACTGACCGTTCCTCGTGTTACCCATCCTGGCGTAACAAATGGTGGCATTTTCTCCGTTAATTCTGCAGAACATTTACCATTTATTATTCTTTAGAACACGCAGAGTTTTGCAACATCTCTGCGGTGCTGGTTTTATATATCTGGCGAACCTGATGCGATTTAAAATCCGTCTGCATCTATTGAGGTACCCGAGTTTTTACTCCCCACTCAAATATTGTACTCAAATCGGAACTAAGCGAAGTGACAACTTCCAGCCGTTTACCGTTTAACTGTGAAGGAGTAGGCTCGACTTCGGAGGAAATAGAAGAGTGTAATGTTGCATCATCGGCAAAACTGTGGATAGGGTTCACAGTGCTATCCAACAAGTCAGTGATGTATAACAAAAACAAAGTTGGTGCCAAAACTGATCCTTGAACAACTCCGGTATTTGGGGAGTGTGTCGTTAAAGCTTTTTATCCACTTGATAGTCATCGAATCCAAGCCGTATGCCACAAGTTTAAAAACGAGATTCTCATGCCAAACCTTGTCAAAAGCCTTGGATATATCCAAAGCGATTGCAAAGGCTTCTCCGTGTTGCTCAAGGGCGAGATTCCATTTGTCTGCAACATTCGTCAACAGATCGATGGTGGAGCGGCAGTCACGGAAGCCATATTGTTTATGCACCAATTGTTGGTTAATGCATTTCTCTAAAACTTTAGTCTGACATAATTGATATTGGCCGATAGTTTGGTTAGTTTTATCTCAACCACGTTTATTGACCGGTTGCACCATCGCACTCTTACAGGCGTTCGGGTATTTGTCTTGCTTATAAGAAAGAAGAAAAATTTTATTTAATATTGGAGCCAAGTTACTGGCAAACTCCTTCAATATTCGAACCGGAATTCCGTCAGGTCCGGTAGGCTTATTTAGTTCCAGTGCATTCAGGTTCCTCAAGACAGTTTCCTCCGAGATGTTGACCACAATACGGAATTAACGAGTTCGAAGTGAAAACGTTTGCTAATATGTCGGCCTGCAAATATGGATCCACCACCAAACCACCGTTTGCACATTTCAATGCTGAAATAGATGTTTTGGAAATATTGGCATCCGATGCGACCATCTGGTAAAAATTGCGATCGTGTGACCTTATCTTCTTCAAACGAAATTTCGTTGCGCTAATATTTCTTGTGAGCAGATTTATTTTGTCTGGCTGCTTTGGCGGCTTCTTTTGAAAAGATTTTATAATAAAAATTGGGATTGGAAAAGGATGATGGGGTATATTTATTCATTCCATGTAGAACGGTTTCGGTGAAATTGGAAACGGCGTCGTCTATTTGATTGTTATAAAAACAATGGTTCTCCCACGGAAAATGTTGAAAAAATGACCTTAACCCATCGTTAAAATGCCATAGACGCCTTGGCCGCTGTCTAAATTCTGGTGGTGTTGCGACAAATATTTTTAAGGTTATCAGGTTGGGGTCAGAATTTCCAATTCCAGCCGGAAACTGTTGGAAGACAAAGATCCAGAATATGACTGCTTGATGTTGCGAAACATCAAGCCACTCCGCCTGACGCTCAGCACAGTTCGTATTTTGGTGATTCAACCATTCTTTATAGTGGGCTTTAAAGTCACATTTAACCCTTCCTCTCCATCCTGGGACCTCTGTTATTTTGACTCACATACTAGGCGTAGTGATCGATAGACTAGCGCCCATTATTGCGAACTCTGTTAATCGGTTCTCTGTTGGGTCCGCCATCTAAAGTTTTTTTTTTCAACTAGTGCTTATTTCGTGAATGGTAACACTTAGCTCATGTCTGATTTGACAGATAATTAGTTTTATCCTTCCGCTGAACGAATATGGTTGTTTATACGCTTGAACAACGCTGGGAAATATTGCGACATTACTTTGAAAATCATGGTAATGTTGCAGCATGTGTGCGAAAATTGCGTACGGATTTTGGAAGAAGAGAAGCACCGTCAGCTCCGTATGTTCGTTATCTTGTGAAAAAAGTGAAAGAAACTAGCATCCTCATCGATAAACCAACATCAATTCACCGTTGTTCTCAACAATTGAACATTTCGGAGACATCATTGAGACGAATTTTGCATAAAGACCTTGGTATGACGCCAAAGTCTAATTGGTTCAGGAATTGAGGCCAACTGACCATCCAATGCGTTTTCGCTTCGCTGAGTGGGCCTGCGATCGACTTACAGAAGATGCCGATTTTGCCAAAAAAATCATCTTTTCGGATGAAGCTCATTTTGATCTTGGCGGGTATGTAAACAAGCAAAATTGTCGCATTTGGGGCACGGAAAACCCGCACGCATACATTGAAAAGCCGGTACACCCAAAACGAGTCACTGTTTCAACAGGACGGCGCTACGTGCCACACAGCTGAAGCTACACTCGATGTTTTGCGCCCTGTTTTTGAAGATCGCATTATCAGCCGCAGACCTGATGTCGTTTGGCCACCTCGGAGCTGCGATTTGACACCGTTGGACTATTATTTGTGGAGTGCCCTCAAAGATAAGTGTTACGCCGACAAGCCAGAGACAATTGACGCTTTTAAGGACAATATTCGTGAAGCCATTGGTGAAATACAGCTGCACACAATCGATAATGTGCTTAAAAATTAGACCGATCGTGTAGGCTACTGCATGGCCAGCCGAGGCAGCCATTTGAATGAAATTAATTTCCATTATTAACCGGAAGGATTGTACTTTTAAATAAAAAAAGAAATTTGAGAAAATATTCAGTAGTTTTTTTTATAGCATTTTCAAAAAAAAAAGAAGTTTTTTTTTCGTTTATTTCTATGCCATCTGTTTTGGGGCTCAAGGCACTCCCAACTCTTTCGCGGTTCGCTTATTTACGTCCTTACCTTACGCTTTACAGCCAAATCGAGGACGTAAGGCTGGCTATAGGTCCGATTTACCTAACCATCTGCACATTGCATAGCTCCATGCCAGCCTATACTATAGTACTGACATGGAAGATGGGTCGGCCCATGAATTCTGCATTCCAACAGGGGCAGCTTTAACCACTGCGCCACCTGGGCGGTAGAAAAAGAAATTATTTGGTGGACCCTTATTTAACTTTCTATCACAATCTGAAAGGGGATTTCAACCACTCCTAACCCAGCCCGCACCAATCATTTAGTACTCCCAGATCCTAGAAATATACAGACACATGTACACATGTATTCCAACGATCAAACGATAAAATATATATTTTTTTAAATCGAGTCACGATTTTTAAGAATTTTTGTTGATTAATTTGAAAATGAAATAAAAAAATATATTTTCGATTTTAAGAAAACAAAAAAATAAGTACGAGTAATTAACCTATACAGTACAACGACGATGGTGGAAACCCCCTCATAAGAAGTGATCGAACCTTTTAATCGATTCGTTCGATCATCGCGATTATAGATCGGAACGGATAGGGGCAAAATAAATTTATCACTTGAAAAATGATCGAGGTGTTACTGTAGCGCAAGTAATTTGGGATTTTTGATTATTTTTTGCTAACTTCTAATTTGCCTTATTTGTCTAAGAAAACAACACAAAATTCAAATTTGGGTAGATAGCGCACAAGAGAGGAGGTGACCGGGGCGTACAACAAATCTATATATTAACAAAAAAAAAATTGAATTAATTTTTGTATTTAAATTTTTTTCTACGTTTTTGATAGACTTTTGATGAAAATAATTTATTTATAAAAGACACAAAAAAATATTTTTTTTTTAATATTTGAAAGATTTTTTTTTGTCGAATCATTGAATTCGTTTTTTTTAGTGGTTTTGTGTTTTGAACACAAAACTATTTTCTATATACATATAATACATAAGAGTACAACTATTTATTTGGTTATTATTTTGTTCGATACAGGGGTACTTAAGAAAACGCGCTAGCACGCCCCAATTAATATACAGATTGTTAACCTTGACCTTGTAAGATCTGGTCTTAACTATGCGACTGACCTAATCAATGATTCTGCAGCTGCATCCGATTGCTAAATTTTGGATGTGGAGACTGCACACCTATTCGACGCTGTACGAAGTATTCCTGTATTTGTCAGGTTGGCATACGACTTCACTATGTAAAGGAAAATGAATTGAGTCATTGATTGATTTGCGTAGGTAATATACATATGTACAGGGTGACAAAACAGTTCTATGGTTTGCTATAGTTTTCAGTACAGAAGAGGTTTCACCGAAACACTCTCTTATTTACTAACATGTACATATCTTAGATTTAGTTTTTTTTTTGTAGTTCCAACATTTCAAATAAATTTTTTTCTTCAAGTCAACAAAAAAAAAAAAACTAAAAACTAAAATTAAATTATGAATTGTAGTAATAATAATAGACATATAGACATTCCGGGTTCTTAATTTTTGTGTTGTTGTTGTTGTTGTTATTAAAAAAAATTAATGATTTTTTTGTGGTTTCAACATGAGATATGTAAAAAGATAAAGAAAATAACTCTAAATTAAAAGACTTAAAAAAACTTACGGCTTTCTCGACAGGCTAGTTTGTAGGCATTGTAATGCTAGGGCGGAAAACTTAACGAGGGGAATGGGAATACCTGGGAATCGTCCCAACTAGAAATCGAAGTCTTCGAACAATCAAATACTTTCGCAACAAAAACTCTTTTTTTCGAAGAATTTCCAGAACAACTTTTGCTTCGGTAGGCAGTACTGACGATTTGAATGATAACCGTCCCTATGCTACAGTATCTATAGTTGGAACGGAAGTTCGCGGCTTGCTGGATAGTGGCGCTTCAATTAGTGCTCTGGGCAAAAACGCATTACAGTTCATAGCTAAATATCACCTATCTATGTTTCCTGTTAGCGCTTCAGTCCAGACAGCAAACGGAGCTAAACAAGAGGTGCATGGGTTCGTTTATGTAACTATTACATACAGTGGTCGAATACGAAAAATACAATTGACAGACACCTCAATGAAGTCTCACACCTCAATGAAGTCTGAGTCTGATTCAGATTTATCTCCTGACCGTGTAAAATTTCATGAACTGACACCTGATCAATTGGCACGAGTTCATGAAATAATAAGTTTATTACCCAGTTCTGAAAAGTTGGGTTTCACTTGTTGTCCAGTCGAAGATGAATCAAGAACTGGATCGAATGCTCGCACTGGGAGTGATACAAGAAAGTACGAGTCCCTGGTGCTCTCCAATGGCTTTGGTTCGCAAAGCAAACGGTAAGGTGCGACTTTGCCTAGACGATCGTAAAGTGAATAGTGTCACTAAGAAAGATTCCTTCCCCTTACCTCTTATTGATGGTCTACTAAGTCGGCTGGATCGTGCTCAGTTCATGTCCAGTCTTGACTTAAAGGATGCGTTCTGGCAGGTTCCATTAGATCCTTCATCTATGGAAAAACTGCTTTCATCGTGCCAAGACGTCCGCTATACCATTTTACCGTGATGTCATTCGGGCTGTGCAATGCGCCTCACCGATTGCGACCTTATGCCGATTGATGCACAAAGTGATTCCGAGTTTTCGTATACCTCGATGATCTACTCATTACGACATCCACCTTTGAAGAGCACCTTATGAGAGAGATCGACTATCTTGGTCATGTAGTTGGGGGAGGCACTTTGCGACCCAATCCGGATAAGGTTGCGGCTATTGCAGAGTACCCGGTGCCAAAAACGGTACTTCAGGTACGGCAGTTTCTATTATCAATACTCATCTTTATCTGTACCGTTGACTAACTTACTGAAAAAAAAACAGAAGTTTGTTTGGTCCGAATCAGCCCAAAATTCTTTCAACAGTTTGAAGACAGCACTCACATCGGCTCCGGTGTTGTGTACAGCTGACTTCAACAAACATTTCTTCATTCAATGTGATGCTAGTTCAACGGGAGTCGGGCCGTTCTATTTCAGAAGTCCGATGATGGTCAGGATACTCCAATTGCGTATATGTCACAGAAACTAAACGCAGCGCAACGACACTACAGTGTGAGAAAGTTGGAGTGTTTAGCTGCTGTCTTGGCCATCAAAAAGTACCGATCATATGTGGAAGGACTATCATTTACAGTCATCACTGATCATGCGAGCCTCACTTGGCTAATGTCCCAAAAGGACTTGACAGGGAGGTTAGCAAGATGGTTTCGGATTCCTTATCTCGTATGTTTATGGATGAGCTAAGTAAAAATAAAAATCCTGGTAAAGATCTTCTAGTTGATGATTTTCCTCTCCATATTGACCTACAATCCGATTCCTTTCGAAGTCCCACACATACCTTTCCCAAATTCATCAAGTCAAATCCAATCCGAAGAAATCTAACCTGAGAGTCATCAATCAGAAACTATTTATTCTTAAGAATCCCAAAAATCTAGAGGAAACAACTGATACGCCTGTTTGGAAGCTAATAGTTCCTGAAACGATGCGTTTGAATCTCCTCAAATCAGCGCACTGTCCTCCTACTTCTTGTGAAATTTGTAAATGCATCAAGGCTCCTAATTATACACTACGACCACCACTTAGTTCGCTTCCCAGTACGTTTAGATCCTGGCAAAGAATGTATTTAGACTTCTTGGGACCCTATCCTAGAACGTCTTCGGGTAACACCAGCATAATAATAGCCGTTGACCATTTCTCCAAATTTGTGGTCACGCGAGCTGTGCGTCAGGCTACCGCAAATGAGGTCGTGAAATTTTTAGAAAATAATATTTTTTTGATGTTCGGTGTAGCAGAAACCATGGTAACTGACAACGGACGACAGTTTATTTCGCATACAGCTCAGCAGCTATTGAAAAAGTATGGAGTTAGTCACACCTTTACTGCCAAATACTCGTTGGCTTCAATACGTGCCTATGTGAATGAAGAACACCGAATATGGGACAAACATCTCGAAGATATCACCCAAGCCATTCGAACATCGATACACGAATCGGCAGGATACGCTCCTCATTTATTGGTATTCGGTCAACATCCCATTATGCACGGGTCCATATATGAGTTATTACGGGATGTATATACTTCGACAGGTAATTATATGCTGCCAGAACATATAGAATAGCAGCGAAGGTCCAAGAAAATTTCTCAATCGCTCAGCAAAAAGCCCATTGCCAAAAGGGTGAGTATCCAAACTCACCCCAGACTACTTAATGTTCACGTACCTTACTTGGACAGTACCTTCTTTCTTAATTTGCGTTCCCTGGCGTCGAAGATCACCGAGACTCACTATAATTCACCATTTATGGATAGTTGAAAAACGGTAACTTTAGTATCCAAACGCATTGCGAAATAGAACCAGCCCGATTTTTGCGGATTAATCCATTTTGGTGTTGGGCTATAATCATTGGCCGTCCTCGAACCCTACAAGTGATGTGATATATCTAATCGTATTTCGGGTCTTAAACGACTGGTTTCTGCCATTATTGGCCTTCCTTTTTGATTCAGTGATGATCTTGGATGATTTAATAACTGAGGATCATAATAACTCATCATCGTTGCCAACAACCTGAAGAAATAGATCGGCTGGCATTTGTCTTCTGGTAAATAGAACCAGCTCTGTTTTCACGGTATAATCCATATTGGAGTGACTATGTTCGTTCATCTCTTATACAGTTTCCTTGCTGTGCCGGCCCCAAAAGACTAAATCTCACGGCTTTCTCGACAGGCTAGTTTTTGATGACTTAGTGTCATGATAACTCACTATATATGGATAGTTGCCAAAAAGGTATGAGTTAACTTACCAAACTCACCCCAGACTTACTTAATGTCGTTCACGTTCCTTGTCTTGGTCTCGAAGATCACTGAGATTCATGATAATTCACTATCCAAACACACTCCGAAATACTTTAGTAAGAGTTTGCGATTGGTTCGGTTGCTACTTGTATTTATCTTCTTGTGAGTAGAACCAGCTGTGTTTCTGCGGTTTATTCCATGTTGGTGTTAAGCTATAATCATTGACCGTCCCAAACCCTACAAGTCATGTGATGTCATTTTTATGAGTATCATATGGGCTTACACGTACTTGGACAGCATCATTTATCTTAATTCGTGTTCCCTAGTTTCTAAATCACTCTTTTAGAAAGCTCTTTAAAGCCCATAGTAGATACTATGGTATGTAGAAACCATCTCTTAAAATTTTCTACTGTGGCTGGCACACAGAACTAGCGAAAAAATTCACGGCTTTCTCAAACGACTGAGATCTGCTATTATTGGCTCTCGTTCTGAATTCAGTAACGATTTGATGACTGAGATAATTCACCAAATATGGATAGTTGCCAAAAGGTAGGTTATGTACGCACCCCGATATACTTAAGTAATGGGTTGCATTTAAATATTTCGGGGTAAGTGACGGATTGCACGTATTGGTTCGGTTGTAATCTGAAGAAAAATATCAACTGGCATTCGTCTTCTGTTATAATCATTGGTCGTCCACGAACCCTACAAGTGATGTGATATATGTAATTTTTATGAGTATAATGTCGGCATTAAATCATTCATTTACCGGTAAATGATAAAAGTTCGCTCGGTTTACCGGTTTACCGATTTACCGATAATATAACGGTAAAATATTTTATTATTATTTCTAAAGACTTTTTCGTATTAATTGGGTCGCGCCCATTGTTCAAATTTGCTTCGTGTATATAGCGAGTTGTAATCTGTCTTTAACCGTAACCGGTTATGGTTCAGAAAGTATTTCTGGATAATCATCAGATGAATCAGTGTTTTTGTCGCTATTTTGTCTGATATGTTCCAGTGCTTTTATAGTTTCATTAATAAGGTTTAATTCATTTTGGAAAAGCTGATGTCGATATTTAAATCTATCGAACTGGAAAGAACCGTTCCACCATAGCCAATAAGCTGTACCAAAGCGTTTTGCTATCCAGAAATGGGTGAATGCCAAATATTTAAACACTCAGAGAAATCATTATCTCTCTCGTCTTCTGCATAGACTACAGATTCAGAATAAGTAGCTTCATTTTCAACATTTTTCTTGTACAATACTGTAACTACCGCCAGCTGGATACGATGCGTAAGACATAGCTAATGATGAGTATTTAAACATGGTCCTATCTTTTCATAACCGCTGTACCTTCTGTTTTATTTCAACAATGTTACTAAAATTGATTCCAAATTCTTGCAATTAGTTTTCTAGGCAAAATTTCATGTAGCAGTGCGACTCCTAAATTCCAAAATGGTGGTTTTCGATTGACATTTTTTATCTGGCTTGACATTTTTTATCTGGCTCGAGTTAACCATGATTT